>CAUYPK010027196.1:0-19484 GCA_963574355.1 Loris lydekkerianus
CCGAGGGCCTGGCCTTCACACGGGCGCTGGTCCGACCACCGCCTGACATGAAGCTCCATACTCTAGTCTGAGCTTCCTGAGGGCACGGACCATGCCCAGTGAGTCCCCTCCGCCTGACATGAAGCTCCATACTCTAGTCTGAGCATCCTGAGGGCAGGGACCATGCCCACTGAGTCCCCACCGCCTGACATGAAGCTCCATACTCTAGTCTGAGCTTCCTGAGGGCAGGGACCATGCCCAGTGAGTCCCCTCCGCCTGACATGAAGCTCCATACTCTAGTCTGAGCTTCCTGAGGGCACAGACCATGCCCAGTGAGTCTCCGGCACCTGAGATGAAGCTCCGTGCTCTGTAGATGCTCAGGAAATGCTCACTGGGCAAATGATCAGGATCAAACACCTCATGCCCCTGGCCCAAACCATTCCGTGTCTGTTCTTGCTCTCTTAGAGCCCATTCTCCACCAAAAGCACAAGTGGTCTTTAAACAACATAAGTCAGATCTGATCACCCCATGTCCTCACCCGTCCAAAGGCCCTACCCACACTCAGAATAAAGCCTAAAACCTTACCATGGCTTACTAGGCCCTACATGAGCCACACCTCCCCACGCCCCTGCACTCAGGCCACCCACGGCACATTCCAGGTACACTCCTGCCACAGGGCCTCTGTCCTCGCTGTTACTTCTGCCTAGAACAGTCTTTCCAGATATCCCCATTGTTCATCACCCTACTTCTTTCACCAGTTTCACCTGCACAGACAGCTCATTCCTGACCACTGTTATCTATGGTTATCTACCCCCGTCTGCTGTGCTTTATTTTCTTTATAGAACTTTCAGCCACCAGCAGCTACTAGTCACACGGGCTACTGAACACTTGATACATGAATAATCCAAACTGAGCTGTGCTCTAAGTACAAAAATCACACCAGATTTCAATGACTTATTTAGCAGAAAAAACTGTAAAACATCTCCTTAATACATTTTATATTGACTGCATGTTGAAATAACATTTTGAATATATCAGGTTAAATTAAATAGATCATTAAAGTTAATTTCATCTATTTCTTTTTACATTTTTAATGTGGCAACCAGAAAAATTTAAATTACACATGTGGCTCACGTTGCATTTTTACTACAGTAGAATATAAGCTCCCAGACTACAGCCACTTTATCATCCTCTACACCAATGAATCTCTGAACTTGGAGCAGAGCCCTGTGCACAGAGGTGTGCAGTCAAGACTTAACAGCTCAAAGAATCTCCCCTTGCTATGAATCTTTCCCATCTTAAAATGTTCAGATGAAGCCTCCCTTCCTCCTGGAAGCTTTCTGAAATTGCCCAACCAGGCTCCTATTCCCCCAGTAGCCAGCACAGGGGCCAGCACATTCGGACACTCCCTAAGTCCATTAATTTGCTGACCATCTACATTGGGTGTTCAGACATATCATCTACCCTACTTGGTTGTCACTATAACACTGGAGGAAGAGGAGGAAAAGCTATTAGACTCATGTTTTAGTACTAGGATCTGAAGCCCAGAAAAGTTCAATAATACATCTAAGCTCACTAAATGAGCAAGTGGCAGATCCAGCATGCAAACCAGGACTGTCCAGCCACAGCCACAGCACCTGGCCCTGCGCCTCAGGCTTGGGCTGGCAGCCAGCAGACAGTCTCCTACCCACAGAGATGATCTGTTTGGCCTACACAGGACTCTGTCTGCTTGCGTTTTAGCTGTAATCCTTGTCAACATTTGAAATTTTAGGAATTTTAACAGTCCACGTTCCCACTTTCATTCAACATGTGAACACTTGCTATGCTTCAAGCACAAGCAAGGTATTCTAAGAAGGAGACAGAAATGGCTCCAGGGCTCATGGAGGGACTCAGACAGCAAACCAATAAGTACGAAAAGTACCTAAGAGGACAAATTGTGATAAGTGCTATACAAGAAGAAAACACAGAGAAGAGGGATAGAAAATCTGGATGGGGTGGTGCTATTTTCAATGGGATAATTCAAGAAGCCCACACTGAGAGGATGTTTGACAAAAACTCAGGAGGGAAGCAGTGGGAGAAGCAAACATCTGGGAAACAATGCCTCTAGCAGATAGAAGGGAGAGTCTGGAGGTCCTGAATGCATCACTAGTTGGAAAGGAGAAACATCGTCTCTCTAGACATAAGATGTTCCCCCTTGGGGTTCAGAACTGTCATTGGAAAGTGGCTCCTAGCCAGTAACTACAGTTCCCAGCCTTCCTTGCAGTTTAAGTGTGATCATGTGACCAGTTCTCACCAATGAAGTGTCTTCTACACCAAAGTAGCCAAGAAGTGGGTGTGCCTCCTCCACCTCTCACTCCTTCCACTGGCTGTAAGAGCTGACAGTGTGGCCCAGAAAGCAGGGGTTCCACGAGACAGAAGAAAAGCACCTGCTGACTGGGAACCAAGCACAGAGGTCTGCTTACACCAGCCAAAGATAAACTTCTTCCAAGTCTTCAGTGCTTAGCCACTAAAACAGGCGTGCAGGTTTGTCACAAAAGCTTGCAAGTATCCTTCCGCACCCTGTTACCTCCTTAACTGTGAAGCTCAGAAGCTGCCGCTAGTTACCCTCCATCTGCACTCAGGCTCTCTAATGTGGAATTATCCTAGGTCGGCCAAGCCCCTCTAGACATTGATTTTGTGGCCCCTACACCACCACATATTTAACTATTTCTGCCTACACAAATCCTTGACACACCACTGAGACCTGTATTCTCCCAACTCACTCTAAACTCTAACCTCTTTCACCCCACTAAGGATTAAAGGCCCCCCCACATATCTTTACCATTAAACCCACATGACTGAACAGTTAATCCAATCACAGTGTTAGCTCAAAGTGCCTATCTATATATTCCAACAAAGGATGCCAGAAAGCAGAATTCCTCAATCTTCTGAATGAACAGAGGTATTCTGGGGGAAACCTTATCTACTTGACCCTGTACAGGGAAAGTTAGCCCTAATAACAAGGAGAGTTTAACTAAGAATGAAGTATTTACATGACAACTAAATGTATTCACTGTGTCATCTTGGAAAGAGGACTACATAAAAGAAACTGTTATATTCCTGGTTTTGATAATTACAGGATGGTAGAAGATAGTACCATTCAGAGAAGCTCAGAGTGAAAGATACATGGTAACCTGCATTATTTTTGTAACTTCTCATAAACATTTCAAGATAAAAAGTTAAAATTTAAAAAAAAAAAAGTGCCTTAATTGAGTAATCACACATAGGCACCAGCCCAAGACTACTGACACTTTTCTCCCAATTGCCCATCTATCTGATCAAGCAGAGAGCTGGTATGAAAACACTAAGCGGGGTGAGACAGATCTAAATCTATTTCGAAAAGCTTCATCTATGCAAATTGCTTCAGTTTTGAGCTAGTGTCTAACACCTTGAATCGCTTATTTTCTCCAAAGTTCCCTGAGGAATTAAAGGCTCATTCAGAGACAGTTCACACAGTGAACTCCTGTGCCTCAAGCTGAATCACTTTTGATGACTTACAGCAGCATTCTCAATCTATGGGTCATAACCCACAGGAACTATATTAAAGAGCTATGGCACTAGGAAGATTGAGAACCACTAATGTAGAGACTCTGTTAATAAGACTCTGAAAACAAGAATCAGCAGGTGCAACCAGGTGAGAAACCATGAGACCACCTGGACTAAGGAAACCAGGCTCCAGAGAGCAGACATCTTACAATGAGTTCAAAATCCTAAACTCTTAAAAGCTTAAAATTCTCCTGAGGCAAGAAAAACTCTTGAGCCCAATAATTTGAGGTTGGTGTGAGCTGTGACACTATGACACTCTACCAAGGGTGACAGAGTGAGACTCTGTCTCAAAAAAAAAAAGTTTAAAATTCTCATTGTAAGCTCTATTTATTTTCTTGGGATCTAGAGGCACCAAGAGGAAACAAATTTGACACTCCTTCTAAGGGCGTAATGTTTTTCCATATAAAAGTATCTGATTTTACCAGCTTCTCTGGATGATAAATTCACTGTGAGACACATGTAGTGAGAGTAGGAAGGAGTCGGTCAGGCAAGGGCTGACAGGACATAACTGGTCTGGTCTGTTTAGGTCCTATGTGACCTTCATGTCTCCCATTCTTGCTATTTCATAAATTCATCTAAAAGTGTTTATCTTGAATAGTTTAGGGCAATTGATTTAGATTAATTTTTGAATTGGAATGTTGTTTTGGGTCCTGATTATTAATCCTACTGATTATTGTTTATTATAGGTCATGGGTTATGCCAATTATTATTGTTTAAGATAAGGGTTACCATGGTTTTTGTTTTGAACTTTCACGTATAAAACTGTGGTTTTGGAAATGAAAAAAAACCGAACAGTCTTGGAGGGGCTAAACTCACTGTTCTCAGAACTGCTGGCCTTCTGAAAATAATGTTTGGTGGACCTATACCAGTCTCTGCATATTGGCTAACAGCGACAGGCAGGCAGATCCTGTCCATCTAGTAACAACTACATCAATTTTTTTCAAATTACAGATTATAAAATCATTTTAGTGGGTAACAACCACCTTTTGTGTTAAAAAAAAAAAAAAAGGTAGAAAGTAGAAAAAACCAGTGTGCACTGAACAGATATAGGTCTTGCTGTGGATTTCGTTTGAAGTACATGCTTCTATACAACCATCAGCATTCAAGAAAACAAATGCCCTTCCCTTTCAATAATATGACAAATCCTTTTTCAGTAAGTCAGAGGGAAAAAATGCTTCAAATAAAACTTACATTTACAATAACACACCTGAAACTGAAGTCAAAAGTCTTCTTCTGCAACATATCCCCACTAAGATATTTATTAATTATAAAGAAGAAAAAATAAAACATTACAGTGGAGAAACCCAGCAGACAAAACCTTACTCAAATAATCAAGGTCATCCTCACCAGTAATAAGATATTAACATCAAGCATCCCCAATATCAGATGATGGGAACAAAGTCACCTTTGTAGTATTCTTGCCAAAATTGTGCAACTTCAATCTAATCAGGATGAACTATCAGAGAAACCCAAATTGAGGACAACTCTAAAAAACAACTGATCAATAATACACTTCTAAAATTAAGATCATGATATTTCAAAGAATTCAAAATAGCTGTCCTGAAGAAGCTCAATGAATTTCAGGACAACATACAAAAAGAATTTAGAAGTCTATCAGAGAAATTTAATAAAGAGACTTAAATTATTAAAAAACAAATCAAGCAGAAATTCTGGAGCTTAAGAATTCAATGGCCAAACTGGAAAATGTATCAGAGTCTCTCAACAGCAGAATTGACGGAGCAGAAGAAAGAATTAGTGAATGTAAAGACAGCCTATTTGAAAATACAGTCAGAAGAGAACAAAGAATAAAAAGGAATGAAGCATGCCTGAAAGATTTAGAAACCACCCTCAAGAGGGAAAAACCTAAGCATTATTGGCCTTAAAGAGGAGATAGAAAGATTGGGATATAAAGTTTATTCAAAGAAGTAATAATAGACAACTTTCCAAATCTAGAGAAAGATATCAATATTCAGATACAAGAAGGTCATAGAACACACCAAGCATATTTAATCTTCTGAAGCAAGATTACCTCAAGGCATTTAATAATCAAACTCCCAAAGGTCACAGATAAAGAAAAGGTCCAAGGAGAAGAATAAAAATAACATATTATGTGTAAAGAAGCTCTGATACATCTGACAGCAGACTTCTCAATCTGCTGGGCAGGAAAGGGTAGCATGACATATTCAAAGCACTGAATGGAAAAAACCTTAACCTTAGAATATTGTGTCCTGCAAAAATATCCTTCAAACACGAAGGAGAAATAAGGACTTTCCCAGACCTGTTCTATAAGAAATGCTAAATGCTGTTCTTCAGTCTGAAAGAAAAAGGTGTTAATGAATAAGAAAGCATCTGAAAGTATAAAACTAATTGGTAATAGTAAATACAAAAATACAAAATGCTCTATTGCTATTATGGTAGTGCATAAATCACATAATAGGAAAATTAAAATACAAACCTATCAAAAATAACTACAACAACTTTTTGAAAAATAGGTAGTATAAAAGATATAGCTTGAAAACAACAAAACATTAAAAAGCAGGGGCAGGGGAAATGGTGTTAAAAGGTGGAATTTCTATTAATATCTCTTTGCTTATTTGTAGGCGGAATTGTCATATGTTTAACATAATTGGTTATAAAATATTTTTTTGTAATTAACATCAAACCAACCAAAAAACTTAATAATGGATACACAAAAAATAAAAAGCAAGAAATTAAAACATACCCAAAGAAAGAAGGAAGGACAGAAAGGGGGACTAGAAACCAAATAATAACATGGCAGTAGGGAATGGTTACCTATTAAAAACAACATTGAATGTGAATGGAGTAAATTCACCAATCAAAAGACTGAGAGCAGCTGAATGGGTAACAAAACAAGAACCAAATATATGCTATTTGCAGGAAACACAGTTTACTTACAAAGACTGAAAATAAAGGGATGGAAAAAGATATTCCATGCAAATGTTAAAGTAGCTATACTTTTATCAGACAGTTCAAGATAAAAACTGTAAAAAGAGACAAAGAAGGTCATTATACAATGATAAAGGGGTCACTTCAGCGAGAGGATATAACCATTCAAAATATACATATGTACCCAAAACTGGAGCGCCCAGTTATATAAGCAAATATTATCAGAGCTAAAGAGATAGACAGACCTCAATACAAGAACAACTGAAGACCTCAACACTCCACTTTCAGCATTGAACGGGTCATCCAGACAGAAAATCAACAAAGAAACACTGGACTAAACCTGCACTCCAGACCAAATGGACCTAACAGATATTTCAGAACATTTCATCCAACAGCTGCAGAATTCACATTCTTCTGCTCAGCTCATGGGTCATTCTCAAGGAGAAAACCATATGTTAGGCCACAAAACAAGTCTTAAAAAATTCAAAAGAAAAGAAAGAAACGAAACGAAAATCCTATCAAGTCTTTTCTCTGATCACAGTGGAATAAAACCAGAAATCAATAACAAGATGAACACTGGAAAATGCACAAACCCATGGAAATTACACAAATACTCCTGAATAGCCAGGGGGTCAATGAAGAGATTAAGAAGGAAATTTAAACATTTCTCAAAACAAATGAAAGTGAAAATACGCCATAACAAAACATACGGGATATATTAAAAGCAGTAATAAGAAGAAAGTTTGTAGTAATAAATGCCTATATCAAAAAAGCAGAAAGGCTTTGAATAAAGAACCTTCTCCTCTGAAGAAGCGACATTTGAGCCAGAACCTGATCCTCCTCTCTAATCATCAGTTTCCCCATCTATAAAATGAAGCTAACAATATCCACCCCTGTAGAACTGCTGTTAAGAATTAGATAACACAGCACAGGATTTAGGGGAATTCCCAGTAAGTGAATGAATGGCCACAAACAGTAATTAATGACCAAAATTGCTTACGAAGGCCATTATAAGGAATGCACTAACTTTCTTAATTTATTTTAAATTCTTCACATTCTATTGAAATTTAGCGAAAGTGGGCTGGGCACAGTGGCTAATGCCTGTAATCCCAGCATTTGGGGAGGCCTACCTGGGAGGATAGAGTGAGGATGAGAGTTCAAGACCAGCCTGGGAGACAAGCAAGACCCATCTCTACAAAAAGTTTTACCAATTAGCTGGGTGTGGGCAGTGCCTGCACCTCAGTGGGTAGGGTGCTGGCCCCATATACCAAGGGTGGTAGGTTCAAACCCAGCCCTGGCCAAACTGCAACAAAAAAAAAATAGCCAGGCACTGTGGCGGGCACCCATAGTCCTAGCTGAGGCAAGGTGAATCGCCTAAGCTCAGGAGTTCAAGGTTGCTGTGAGCTGTGACACCACAGCACTCTACTGAGGGCGATAAAGTAAGACTCTGTCTCTATAAAAAATAATAATAATAATAAAATTAGCTGGGTGTGATGTCATGTGCTTGTAGTCCTAGCTACTCAGCTGCTCAGGAGGCTGATGCAGGAGGACCATTTGACCCCAGCCAGTACTTTAAGGCTACAGTGAGCTATGATCCTATCACTGCATTCTTGCCTGGGTGACAAGAGACAGAGACTCAGTCTTTAAAAACAGGAAAAAACAAAAAAAGAAGAAAGAAGACAAAACAGAAATTTACTGGAAATGTCTATGAATAAATCACTGATCCGAAAAGGGCTGTTTCCCTCCATTGGGCAGCAACAATGTATTTGGAATGGACAGAGCAGGAAACATAAAAAAATGTAAATGATCAAATAAAAGCTCCCAGGCCCTACTGGCCGTTACCGCCTCTGTGTTTAAGGTAAATTAATGGACTGAACACAGAAATAACCAACTTCCTATGAAGGATGTGTCCCATTTTTTTAGAACCTGAGCTTGAGAGATGGTACTCAAAGCCATGAAACCAGAGGCCCTCAGTCCTCAGTAAGGGGCTGGGTATGACAAATCACTATCACCTCTTCCCCCAGGACGTAGTGTAACCACAATTAACAAATTCACTTTCACGAAACAAGCTTCAGAAAGATTGCATACCAATTCTGAAACCTACAAAAATAGCCAATGCTATTGAAATAATTTAGAAAAATAATCATGAAATGAGGATATCTAAAATAAATCAAGCTCAGACCAACTAGACATTTCTAAATAACCTCTTTCTCTCACTGACAAAAAGGACACACACATACACTTGATCTCCCTCTCCTGCACGTTCTCACATACCGTCTCCATGTTTAAAATACAATAGTTTAAAACACGATTAGTAAATTTGTGTACTCTAAGTCACTGAAGAACATTTTCAAACTACTCCAATATACTCACAGAAGGTATTACATGTGTACCTTGTATAAGTGTGTTATACACCCTAAGATATTATTAAATACAATAGACCCTCCACAGTTAACCACCTGCCTACACTGACCCCCCTGCTTTAAGTTGACCTAATTTTCACAGACCAGACATGCACCACATGTACGGATCAGCACAGCAGGCCTAGTTTTATGGTGACTACCTCTGTATGTTACAGTCCCTTGGGTGGTCAACTTACAGAAGTTCTATTATATGTACATGAAAAAAAAAAAAAAAAAAAAGTCATTTTCTTCACATTACTTGTCAAATTCACCTAAAAGACGAAAAAAACTTCCACAGGCTGCAAACTCTAAGAGTCGGTCTAGCTGCCCCCTACCAGGCAGGCCCACCTGACTCTCCACCAAGAAACCAGACACCGCCTTTCTTTCCAGCCAGCCCCCACTTTCCTCTCTTGCTCCTCAGCCTTCCTGGTCCAACCCCCAACTCCTGGTCTTCTTCTTCTCTTCTTTAAAACAAAAACAAACAAAACATCTCTCCTGGTAAGTCTGGGTTTGTGGTGTCAGGTGAGGACTGGGATCCAAGCCAGACCACGCCTCAAGCAAGGAGTAAAAAAGTTTGAAAGATTTGATACACAAAAGTCAAACTCCACACAGGTGAACAGGAACTGTGCTATCCCCTTTTCATCTCTCCATTAGTTGGAAGAGAAGTCAACAGGCGGCCCCTCCATACCCTCCTCACCCACTCACATCCCCAAGCCTCCCCCACTCAACTGAAGATCGCCTACGTGGCCTCCCACACTGGCAACCTTCTCCCCTCCTGAGCCCCAGGCCTCTTGGTTGGCCATGACATTCTCTTCTGCCTTCCTCCCTCCTTCTTTCTCCAGTGCTGGGTCCTCAGTTCCTACCTCCTGAAGTGTGGCTGTCAGTCAAAGCACCGATTATAAAAATAAGAGCAGCTGTGATTTATTGAAAGGTGACCACGTGGCTCAGTACCCGTAGCACAGTGGCTACGGTGCCAGCCACATACACGAAGGGTGGCGGGTTCAAACCCGGCCCAAGCCTACTAACAACGACAGCTCCAACAAAAATTAGCTAGGCATTGTGGCAGGCTGAGGCAAGAGAATCACTTAAGCCCAAAGAGTTTGAAGTTGCTGTGAGCTGTGACTCCACTGCACTCTACCAAGGACAACATAGTAAGACTCTGTCTCAAAAAAAAAAAAAAAAACAAGAAAAAGAAAGAAAGGTGACCACACATATGGAGGTGTGAACACACTATGCAGAGGACTGCATATTTCATCTCAATGCTGACGCAGCATTATTTTACAGTTCTCCAATGCTGTGGCCTCAGGACCCTTTCACACTCTTAAAAATTGCTGAGGAGCCCCAAAGAGTTTTGTTAACATCAATTACATTTATCGATAGTTACCATAGTAGAAATTACACCTGAGAAATCTTTGAAACCAAATGAACAGACCACAGAGCCACGACGTCGCACATCATGTCGCTCCTGGGAACTCTACTGTACCCTTGTAAGGGAATCAAAGTGGAAATGGCAATTGGCACTTCTGTAAAGACAGTTCCAACTTTATGAACCCCCTCAAGGAGTCTCAGTGATTCCAGCTGTCCCTGGACCACACATGGAGAGTCATTGTTTTACGAAAAAGAACCTGAGCCTTAATAGTGTAACCACCTTGCCCAAGTCACTCGGGCCCAGCACTGTTAGAAATCGTACCTCATTTGATCACTACCTCAGGCCCATGACCTGTGAAGGTGTCCGTTTTACAGGTGAAGGCACGGAGGCACAGACCAGGTAAGTGCCCAGGCACGAGGCTAGGAAGCGGCAGAGCCAGGTTCAGGCCCTGCTCAGTCCAGCTCAGGACGATAGCTCTGCGGGTGTCTATGCTGTTCAATACATGACTGGTGAGCATTTGCATGTACACGCTGTGACTAAGTAAAATTTTTATTTCATTCAATTTAACCTAAATAATCAGTATCCATCACACAAGGCCAGCACAAGATTCTAGAGATCAAAAGCCCAAATGCCCAGGCTTAATACAATAAAGCCCTCACTCACTGTGCCCACATGCCTTAAAACTAGTTCTTACAAAAACTTCAGTCAGGCTCAGCGCCTGTTGCACAGAGGTTACGGCGCCAGCCACATACCTGAAGTTGGCGGGTTCAAACCCGGACTAGGCCTGCTAAAATGATGACAATTGCAACAAAAAATAGCCAGACGCTGTGGCAGGTGCCTGTAGTCCCAGCTACTTGGGAGGCTGAGGCAAGAGAATTGCTTGAGCCCAAGAGTTTGAGGTTGCTGTGAGCTGTGATGCCACAGCACTCTATTGAGGGCAGCAAAAGTGAGACTCTGTCTCAAAAAAAAAAAAAAAAACTTCAGTCAGCCCCAAATCCCTGACAAACTAAACTTGTTCCTGCCTCGCAGCCACCCCAAACCCTCATCTAAGTTCTCTGTATACTGGAAGGACTTAAGGACTTTAGGAAGTCAGAGAGTAAGGCAGACTGAGGTTCAACTCGGCACCAGTGTCCTGGCTGTGGACTCTGGGCAGGTTGCGCTAGTCCCCAGCACCTGTTCCTAGTCTGTAGAACCGGCTGGCAGTGCTAAGTTTCAAGGAGCACCAGTTAAACTATTAATAGATACACTTTTGGGGTAGCTGGTAATACCCCTCCAGGGCTCACTCCAAACTCCACCTTCTTATCTAAGAGACCTGCAGAAGCCTGGGAGAGCACTTTCTCCGGCCTCCAGAATCCCCTAGAGCCATGGTTCTCAACCTTCCTAAAGCCCCGACCCCTTAATACAGTTCCTCATGTTGTGGTGACCCCAACCATAAAATTATTTTAGTTGGGAGGTTGTGAACCACTGCCCTAGGGGCTCCATCTCCATAGATTATTCTACAGCTATTTTTGTATGCTGGGTGTTTATACCTTCCCTCACACTAGACCAGCATTTCCCTGAGGCCAATGGTTTCTGCCATCTGTGAGCCCCAAGGCAACAAGTCACCACAAAGGGCTCTGCAGGGAACAGGAGCCAGCTTTATCGTCTGCTAGGTCTCAGTCTCTCCTCTTTAAATACCAGATAAAAGGCCCTGGGTCATTCAGTTGGGAGGAGGAAACAGTTGCCAGGGTAAATGGGCGTGGCACCTACTTCCTGGCCACGTCTGGGCAGATACTCCCTATTATCACTGACCTGAGGGCTAAACATAAACTGTTTTCCCTTCAACACTACCTTGCTCTTAAAAAGATTACCAATATCAGTCAAAACACTACTGTATTATTTTTTGTTTTTTCTCCTTTTTCTTTTCTGAACTTTATAGGACACTAGATTCCACTTGAGAGGGGGAAGGGAGATGTTTATAAGCCAGTAAGTCTAACGACTAAGTCATTATGTCCCAATCTGTAAAATGGCACAACAATAATAGTCTTTGCCTGCTGAGATTGTTGCAAAGATTAAAATAAATTTTGCACCAGTTGCTCAGGCCTGAGAGTCTGGCACAGAGCAAGCTCTCAGTAAAGATGGCAGCTATTATATGCCTTTGCAACGATCACTCTTTCACATTTGAAATGACAACTTCTGCCACAGATCCAAAAACTCTAAGGCAGTAAAAACAAACTCATCACATCTCGGTCCAACTCAAGCACTCCTGATTACAGCAAAAGGCTTCTAGCTCAGAAACTCAGTCAAACTCAGTATCCCCCCCTCCCCCCAACTCAAAAGCCTGGCTGCAACAGCAATCCTCTTTTCCCGCTCATTCCCGGGGCTTCTGTGTCTGTCACCTGCTTGCCTTTTGCCTAAAGCTCCTCTGCTCTAAACATTAATATTAAACTAATTTTGAACAACCTTCAGTTCTCCTAGACAACTAACTGAAACTGCTTTTTGTTGTTGTTTTTTTGAGACAGAGTCTCACAATGTCACCCTCGATAGAGTGCTGTAGTGTCACAGCTCACAGCAACCTTAAATTCTTGGGCTTAAGTGATTATCTTGCCTCAGCCTCCCAAGTAGCTGGGACTACAGGTGCCTGCCACAATGCCGGGCTATTTTTTGTTGCAGTTGTCATTGTTGATTAGCAGGCCCAGGCCGGGTTCAAACCTGCCAACTTCAGAGTATTTGGCTGGTGCCATAACCACTGTGCTACCAGCACCAAGCCCCAACTGAAACTTCTTTCTCCTGTGCCAGTGACTTTCTTAGGTAACTTTTTTAAATGATATAAACAGGCTTTTAATTGTTATTAATAAAACTATGAAGAAAAGTAAACATTTGAACAGTGAAAAGGAAAAGTAAAGCCTTCTATCTTTGCCTAAAAGACTGATTAGTACTCTTCTTTAGAGATATACTGTTAGGTTTCTTATATACAGATAAAGTCTCATGTGTGTACATTTTTAAACGTACACACAACTCCACCTTCTGTACTACCACATGTGTATATGTGTGATTATCTTGAAAAGCAAGATACATCTCACACTCTCTCTCCAGCATCACCCTAGAACTCTTTTAAGATCAACTCACTCAAAGTGCTACAAAGCATTCTGCTGAACAACTTAGGTCATAATTTAACAAATTCTTCATCTTTGTATATTCATGTCATTTATGAGTTTTTTGTTGTTACGAACAATGATGCAACAAACATCCTTACACATCTTGGTAGGTAGATCTATAATCCATATAATAAAAATTAGAAATTAGAAGAAAATTTTAAAAAAGAAAATTAAAAATAAAACTGACAGATCGAGCGTTTATAGATGTCTAAGCTTGATAGCTACTGTCAAATTTCCCAATATGAACGTTTCAAGTTTTGGCCCTTTTTGTTTCCATGACTAACACAAAGGTTTCTGCTTCACCATTCCTTCACCAGCCATTGATGCTTAGTTAATATTTACCGATCTCATGGGTTTAAAAAAAAAAAAAAGCTTCTTATCATTGTTATAATTTGACTGTCTTTCCTTATGAGCTAGTCAAGTATTTTTTGGTTGGTCACTTTATCTCTTCCTACTTCACTGATAACTTTCTGGATCACTGACTCTACTTGAAACTGCTCTTCGGAAGGTTACCAGGATCCTTGTCTCCAAGACCAAGGTCCTCATCTTCCTCTCGTCATCTTGGGGGCATCTGAGCAACAAACACCACCTCTTTCAAGAGACTTCTCTACTTCCTGTCATGACAACTGCTCTGCCACTTCTCTACTCCCTGGAATTCTAAAGAGGGACATACCCACAAATCAATCCCTGGCTCCCTTTTCTTCTCACCTAACATTCTTTTGTTTTCTTTTTGGGACCACTGCCCAGGCCAGAGCACAGTGGTGTCAGCATCATCATACTCACAGCAACCTCAACTCCTGTGCTCAAGTGATTCCCCTGCCTCAGCCTCCTGAGCAACTGGGACTACAGGTGCACATTATCACCCCTGAGCTAATTTCTTTTTTTCTCTTTTTTAGAGATGGGATCTCTATGTTGCTCAAAACAATCTCAAACTCCCAAGCTCAACTATCCTCCCACCTCAGCCTCCTAAAGTATGAAGATTACAGGCATAAGCCACTGCATCCAGCATCACCTAACTCTTAAACTGCTGACTACATGCAAAAAATTTTCAAATATCAGTCCTCAAATTATCTGAGACCTATAACCACATTTTCAACTGTCCACTGAATACACCAAGCAGACAGAATGAAATGT
Source organism: Loris lydekkerianus (assembly GCA_963574355.1). Lineage (NCBI taxonomy): Eukaryota > Metazoa > Chordata > Mammalia > Primates > Lorisidae > Loris > Loris lydekkerianus. The sequence goes on from CAUYPK010027196.1 coordinate 14,514, forward strand.
CCTTCCCACACTTCAGATAAGGAACAAGAAAAACAAGTGTCTAGCGCTGCTTGCGATGAGCTATGCTTATATGTGACACTCAGCGCATCTCATAAAACTTCACCTCCAAGAGAGAATGCACCAACTTCATCATACACCTTCCCTAACCCTGTTCACCTCCTTGTGCAGCAAACCTCAGTTAATGACTCTGCACTCCTCCCTTGATCCCTCCTTCCCATCCACTGAGCTACCAAATCCTGTCAATTCCGCCTTCTCATTTCCACCTCTGGCCCAGATCACTGCTTCCTTACCTCTTGCCACCAGAGTTCTCTGCTCAGAGCACAAATGTCATCATATCAATCTACCTCCTCAAAACCCATGACCTCTAAACCTGTTTCCTGCCATTCTTCCATGTACCTCAGCACCAGGCCTCAACTGGCAAAGCACTACTCACGGCACCTCTCCCAGCAGGCCTGCTGTTTTACAAGAGTCATGCCAGTTTAGAGCCCCTCCCTCAACAAACTGTGGACTCCTGGAAGATGCTCCTCGGGACTGATTCACCTGTACCCCAGACAGCACACAGCACAATGCTGGGTAACTGGGAGACACTTTACAACTTTCTCACATGTGCTCACATTATTGCAAAGAAGAAAAAGAACTTCCACATAGATGTAAACTTCTACATACAAAGAAAAATCTTAAATCATCTAAATGGCTTTGGGCTCTGTTCACCTTCCATGATTGGGTGTGCAAGAAGACAAAAATATTCTTAGTGTTCACACAAAAAAGTTAAACTCTTTCCCTAAATAACATTAGAAACAACAAAAAAACCTGAAAAGCACTTGTTTCTAAAAGCACTGCTTTTCAATGGTTACAAACCAAAGTCATGATTCCCTACCTGCCAACAGAAAAACAGATCCAGATGAGTCATACCAGGTTCTGGAAATCTCCTGATTTTATAATTTCCTGATGCCCCAATCAGCTCTCAGAACCATCAAACATTGACCTCAACAAGTTGACATGACTAAATGCCATGTGGTAAGTCAGCTGTCCACCAATCCAGTTGATAAGTCAATAAAAATTGATGGTTTTGGCTGGGAGCAATGGTTCGTGCCTATAATCCTAGCACTCTGGCAGGCGGAGGTGGGTGGACTGCTTGAGCTCAGGAGTTCCACAAGAGCCAGACCCTGTCTCTAAAAATAGCCAGGTGTTGGGGTAGGTGCCAGTAGTCCCAGCTACTTGGGAGGCTGAGGCAAGAGAATCACTTGAGCCCAAGATTTTGAGGTTGCTGTGAGCTATGATGAGGCCACAGCACTCTACCAAAGGCAGCAAAGTGAGACTCTGTCCCAAAAGACAAACAAACAAAAAACTGATGGCTCTGTGGGATCTGTTCTATCCACTTGATGACACATCCCACCTAGGGTCTACTTCAATCTTTAAAGTCAAACCAATTTAAAAAGTAACTTTTCCAAAGTATCTTTTTAAACTGATTTTTAAAAGTCATTGAAAAGGAAGCACAGAGTATTTTTCAGTTATTGAAGACAAAAATCATTCCGAAAATCATTCTTTGTGGAAATACATAACAAGATTAAATTCTACGTTTACAGCCCTTCCTCTCTCTTAAATCAGCCTGTTTCAAACACGTCCAAAGCATCCTTGACTTTTTTCTAGGAGTCAAAACTTTGTCAAAGTTTTCTCACCCACCCTTTAACCCTAAGTTAAGAACCGCTAAGTTGGAGATCAAAACCGTATCTCGTTAAGGCATTAAAAGTAGCATGGTTAACAGTTAAGAGAACTTCTGAGCTGGCACAAACGAGGAGGTAGCCTGACAGCTCCTGGGGGTCCCCTAACCACTCCCATGTTCACCCCAAGCTGTGTTACATCTCCATGGAAGTGATCCTTGATGCTTTTCAAAGGGGAGACAGGCGAAGCTCCAGTCAATGGGATGGGGAGAGTTTATACGAATCTTCTCCTTGGCCTTGTGAACTCTTTACCTCCAGGGCAACTAGAAAAGGCACAGCAAAACATCAGGTCTCAGGGCTCCCAGACGCCACAACCTGCGGCCGGTGGCGAGGGTCAGCCTGTGACACTGAAGTTCAGGCCGCCTCCGAGGGAAGCTGGAGACCCGCTCCCTCACAGTGGGAGGGCGAAGAGGGGGCGGGGCGCAGACGGCCCCACTCACCTGCGATTCAGGGGCCGGACCCTCACGGCCACCTTGACCGATGCCATTGCTCATCCCGGCCCGGCCCGCGTGGGCTCCCACCAGCCCAGAACCCCGGGGCTGCCTGCGACTCTGGCCACTCGGCTCGCGGATCCCGCCTACTTTCCTCTCGCCCCCGCCCCTCTGCACTGGGCCGGACCTGGAGTTCCGCGGTGCCCCACCTGCCGAGCCACTGAGCATGCCCAGAGCGCCCCCGGCCTGCGTGATCCGCGCGCCGGGGTTTGACGGAGGCCGCGCGGCGCGGAGGAGGCGGGGCTTCTGGGCCTGGGCGGGGCCTCCGGGCCTGGGCGCCGCCTCCTGGAGTCACGGAGAGGGGAAGGGACCATGGCTCTGTGGCGTTGGTCAAGGGATGATTTCAGGGAAGCTGTCACCACCCTCATCTCCCGAAACACTCCAGAGGAGGGCATGCAGCAATTTAGGGCCAGAACAAAGACTATGCTTAAGTTACCGGTAACAGTTTTTCAGCTTTTTACAAAGACCTGAGTTTATCCAGGTATGCATGAGTTAATTTTACAGGCAAACTTGGGGAACTCCAATAGGGCCTTCTCTGTTACCCTAAGGAGGTCCAAACTTGTGTTCTGGACCCGTCAATTCAGGGTACTGAGAAATGAAAATTAAAAGGGTAATAGATGTTTTAAATGTAGGCACAAATGTCATTGTATCAGCTGGGATCAGATTTTTTTTTTTTTTTGCGGTTTTTGGCCAGGCCTGGGTTTGAACCCGCCACCTCTGGCATATGGGGCCGGGGCCCTACCCCTTTGAGCCACAGGCGCCGCCCTGGGATCAGATTTTAATTAGACTTGTTTTGCACTTTTGTTAGAGCTGAATAATTTTAGTTTAATTAGAAGAGGGGTGAGGATATCCCTTATCTTAAGGCTTAGGTATTCTGGTAGAACTCACTCCCGTGTTCCATAGAATATAAATTCATTAATTTAGGCATGCATGGTTCATACACATTCAGAAGCCCACCTGTGAGCCACAGGGTTACCTGTGGGTCAATTTAACCAAGGCATAAACTCGGCCTTCCTCTGCTTAGCACAACTGCCCATCCAGCTTAGCCCCAAATTCCTACCCTTCTGCCTCCAGCCCCAAAGCTGACAGATAATGACTGGCAAGCCTATTAAATGCACTGTCTCACTTTTAAGGTCATATCTGTGACCTGTAGGTCAACCTTGGCCTCCTTGTCCCTAAAGGGGCTGCAAAGAGCTGTTCTGCCCCATGCTTTTCCCTGCTGGTATTTCACACTCCTAAGGCTCCTGGGAGCTGGCCTCAGGACCCTTGTTCAAATGAAGGAGGCAAGACAAGGCAGGAGAGAGTGCTCCTCCAGGAAGCCAAGCTTTCACAGCCCGGCCCCATCCAAGCAAGGGAGACAAGGCTCCTATTTGTGAGCCCCCGCTCCAACTCCGGATTTGACAATCCTCCAGGCCGCAAAATTGGCCGCCTCGGAGACTTTTGCGACTTTTGCGTCACCTGCACATCAGGAACACCACCACCACGGAGGTGGTTAACGCACTAAAGTGAGATCATGACTGCTAATAGGTAACCCACTTAGAAAGAGAATCATTATCCCATCACCTTCATTAGAAGCTCAATGGCAGCCCTGAATCAAAACAACCCCCTTCATTTCTAGAGCCCTGAAATCCCTGGGTTTTCCCCTCTCTATCTGCACGGAGCTGGATGCGGATTCAACAAGCTGGCAGCGGAAAATCTCGGGGCTCCAAACACTTGAGCGGGCGAGCGAGCTGAGCATGCGCAGTCTCGGCGGGTTGGTTTGAGAAGCCGGGTAGGGAGCCGGAGCTGCGCCCTGGCGGCCCTCGGCAGGGGTGTGGCTCGCCTTATATGGGAGCTGCGTGGGGACAAACTGCTTGGGCAGCCTTTCCACGCGGAGCGGAGGCCGCTACACCTGCGCTGGATTTCCCGGGCCAAGTGGCTGGGGAGGGGCTCGGCGCGCAAGACACTGCCTAAATTCTTAAGGACAACAGAATTAAACTTTTTGGGAGGAGTTCTAGCTAATTCATTAAAGCAATTTTCTGTGTCTGGGATTTATTTGTAGTTAAGAAGTTTTCATTCATTGATTTTTTTTAAATGTATTTCCAACAACCTACAAGCGTTTAACCCCACCCCATCCCCACCGTCCATCTGTAGCATTACTGTTTGACTCAAAGCAGGGCATCGCAGCCCCACTAACTTTAGACCCACACCAGCACTCCTGGAGTTTGAACAGAAGGTAGTAACCTTCATCTCGCTGCAGACCTGACCAACAAGTAGCAAAGAATATTTCTACAGGAGAGTGAAAGAAGTTTCTGAGAGGGAAGAGTAATTATAAAATACGAGGTTTGCTCAATTCAGTCTTTAATGTGCATACTTCCAGGAGTTTTGAAAACTTGAATGCGAATCACCTGGGGGTCTTGTAAAACTGGAGATTCGTTATACGGTAGGTGTGGGGGGAAGCTTTCCAGCAAGCTCGGGGATAGTGAGGATGCTGCAGGTCTGTAACCCGCCCTTTGTGGAGCTAGGTGTCTCTAAACAAAATGCAAAATATTCATTGTAGTTCTAAGTCTAAGTCCCAAGGCCAGTAGACAGAATTCAGAGGTCCATATCAGTCATGCATGCTGAGCAACAAATGGCCCAAAACTTTGTGGCTTCAAATAGACTCTGGTTATTACTTCTCACAATTCTGCATGTTGCCGGCCTAGTCCTGTTGATGTATGTGACTGGTGACTGGTTTCAGTTCAAGTGTCGGTAAGTTGATGCCTCTTGTTCTCTTCCGT
>CAUYPK010027202.1:0-37578 GCA_963574355.1 Loris lydekkerianus
CCCCCACCCAGAGCCAAAACCAGACTCGCACAATCATTCCCTCCCCCAACCTCGACCGACCCCCATGCAGAGCCTCCAGAACACTCCACAGTTCACAGTCTGGGCCATCCTCCACTCACACCCATGCAGAGTCTCCAGAACACGCCACAGTTCACAGTCTGGGCCATCATCGACTCACACCCATGCAGAGCCTCCAGAATACTCCACAGTTCACAGTCTGGGCCATCGTCGACTCACACCCATGCAGAGCCTCCAGAACACGCCACAGTTCACAGTCTGGGCCATCCTCCACTGACACCCATGCAGAGCCTCCAGAACACTCCACAGTTCACAGTCTGGGCCATCCTCCACTCACACCCATGCAGAGCCTCCAGAGCATCCATAGTTAGCACAGCACTGGTCACCCTGCCTCCCAGCGTGACAACTTGAAGCATCTATGCCGACACAGCTCACGATCTCCATCAGCAGGGCCTCATCCTTTGTCAGCTTTAACACAACTTCTCTATTCCAGAAAACCCTTACCTAGGAGGATTAAATTGCATATAACTTTGTATTATCAGGAAGTTTGCTATAATCCATTTATCTGAGCAATAGACTTTTCAACCAATACTCTTTATCACTTTCTCAGAGAACAAATTGCTTAACTAGTCTCATAAAGCAACTCTTTCCTCAATAAACAATTGCTTATTCATTAAGATTTTCCTCAAAGTCTCCTGCTGCTGGGTCCACCAGTCCTATGCTGAGATGCGTGAACCTTGCTTGATCCTCACTAACCACCCTCATGAACAAGAAAAGACCCATCTTTAAACCGAGGCCCTGCCCGAGCCCACATCTTCACGCCCCTCTTGGATGCTGCTAAGACACTGTCATAGGATGTAGTACATCTCCTTGCTGCTGTTAGCAGTAAACTCAGCTTCATTTTAGTAATTTGTATTTTGGCAGTTAATAGTTTCTATCCATAGTATGTAGAAAATAGGAGTGAATGTCCCCATTCATTTATTATCTGTAAGCAGTTTGCAATCTAAATATCAATTTCTACATCTATGTAATATTTCTCAGACGGACAAGAAATTCTCAAAGCTCAAAGTATAAAATCAGCTGTGGGCTCTGTTTAACAATGCAGATTTCTGGACCCACCTAGACGGATTCTGATTCATTATGTCTGGGAAGTGAGTCAAGAATTTCCAATTCCAGCCATGCAGGTAACTGGTGCAGATGGTCTTCAGACAATATTGGAAAAACAGTCACCTAGACCCACATGGCTGTTTTCAGCTACACATCCCAGCAGAGATTTAATATGATCTGTTGTCTTAGTTTGGGTTGCTGCATCAAAGTACCATAGACTGGTTGGCTTGTAAACAACAGAACTCTATTTTTTGCAGTTATGGGGGCTGAAATGTCCAAGATCAGGGTGCCAGGATGGCTGGGTTCTGGTGAGGACCTTCTTCTGGATTGTAAGCTGCCAACATCTCATTATATCCTCTCACAGCAGAAAGAGGAGTCAACTGAAGAATCACAGAGTTTGTAGATTTGTAAAAGTGAGCTTTATTTCTCATAAACGGTTGCAGCCAGCAAGCATAGCCTTGGGCAGAAGCTGAGGGCAAGCACTTCTAGGGAGGAGAGGATGAGAGAAATTTAATGCTGAAGGATTTAGCAAGTGTGCATATTCAACAAGTTATATGAATATTCACAAAGGGGTGGTGCATGTGTGCATAATGGGCTAACATGCATACTTAACATTTGCGTGTATTACAATTAGGCTCTACACAGGAAAGGAGGGCAGAGGACAGGAAGTCCTCCTGGTGGGTGCTCTCTCGCTGGACAGATGCCGCTCAGTTGTGTGCAAGGTGCAGAGGGGAGGAACAGTCAATGTGTTTGAAATCTGTGGTGAGCAAGTCTTTCTAAAGGGCTGGTTCTGTTTGACTCTTAGGAAAGAAAGCCCACTGGTGACTGGTGAGGGAGGGGCTGAACAAGGCACGTCCAACCTCCCATGATGTCATGGCTCGGTTTTCAAAGTTTCTCTGGAATCCCTGGAATCCTTTGGCCAAAAGGAGTCTGTTCGTTGTCTTGGGAGGCTTAGGGTTTTAGTTTTGTTTCCCAAAGGCAAGGGAGCTCTCTGGGGTCCCTTTTATAAGGCCCCTAATCCCACTCGTAAAGGCTCTACCCTGGTGACCTAACTTCCTCCCACACGCCCTCCCTGCTGACAGCATCTCACAGAGGCTGGGATTTCAGCACATGAACTTTTGGGAGATGCAAACACTCAGTCCCTGACACTTGGTGGAGGAGAAAAGGGAAAGATGTATCTTCTTGTTTCAGCAAAATAAAGTGGCAGTCAGTCCACACTGGACATACATACATTAAGACCTACATATCTCAATGCAGCAGAAAAAAATAATTTTTCATCAAATAGTTAATTGGGAAGTTATGCTTCCCATTTCGTGTGGATAGAGGGTTAAGATCTGGAAAGTCACACCCATGAAAACGGTTTCCTCTTTTGGAGGCATTTAAGAATCTTATTTAAAAAAAAAAAAAAAACATTATTTAAGAAAAGTACTATGGTACCACAAATATTTTCCAGATATTTTCTTTGTCAATCATTTAAAACTTCCACATTTCTTGATCAGTTTACTCACTGACTCAAACAGTCCTGATATGACTATGCTGAATGAGCTCTGGACTCTGACAGTGGACACGGATGCTACTTTCTCCCGTCGAGGGCATCTACATCGCCGAGTGCTATCTCCTGATGTTCCGCGTTTGTCCATTCCCCAGGAGGCCCCTAAGGCTTCCTCCCAGCTCCCTCTCAGCAGTGGCCACCTGCTCGGTGATGCCGTGCACCTCAGGGCCTTCTCCGCCCCGGGGTGGGTGGTGGGTGGTTTCTCTCATTCCTCTTGCATGTGCTCGGGGCAGAGCTCCCACCTCAACCCCGCAGGGCATCAGTTCCATTCACATGCTTAGATCCTCGTGGTGGGCAACGGGTTTTTTATTCACCCTCTGGGATTTTAGCCACACACACCGTATCCCCTACTTGGGGTTCGTTCATTTCTTCTTCTAACAGTCACCGTCATTTCTGCTACATGAAACCCTCTGGGGTCAGAGCAACTGCCTGATGGGCCCTGAGTCTGCTAAAGCCTCCTTTACTCAGACAGAGCCTGCCCTCGTTGCCTCTGTGGCAGGTGACTGTCCGGGGGGTTCTATCCCACGTCAGGGGACATCTAGGCTGGCTCTTCTGGATCCTGTCTCTTCATAGTGTTACTGGTGGTTGATGTGAGCACCTCGGTTCTTATCCTTCATAATTGAGGAATGAAAGTCAGCACAGAGGGTGAAATCAAGCCAAGAAGGTCACCAGGGAGCAGCAGGACACTCCCCAGGGACAGGGGCAGGTGCACGTAGTTGGGCTTTCAGTGCTATCCTTCTTTCTCCCGTTTGGCCTGGCCTCCTCCCTGATGTCATTGCTTCCCCTATTTTCTTGACCAGCAGGGACCTTGTCTCCCCCCTGCCCGGGGCAGGCGAGTTTTCCGCCTTATATGGTGAGACCCAGCTGTGTGGCGCCTCCCTGCACCCAGTGTGGGGTTGGGGTGGGAGTGGAGGCAGATCACGATGTTGTGTGATGGGCCTCGGGTTCCCGTGACACTTGTGGTCACTCCCTTCTTGCTACCTGTGTTGTTACAGTACGTTCTCTTAGTCAGAATCCTGTCCCTTCACACCGTGTCCTCTGCTCATGTCCGACTTCCCCACCTATGCTAACATTCCCCCCTCAAGGATTTGGGACCCTGAATTCTTTCAGGGGTATGGGTACTGATTCATTGTTTGTTAACTACTTCCTGCTGGCCAAGCCAACAGTTGGGTGAGGGTCCCATAATCCTCACTGCCTGTCAGAGGTCTGGGCCTGTGTTGGGACGTGTGGTGTGGCTGACCTAAAGCATTCAGGAACTCCTCCGTCATGGGAACCAGCTGAAAACCCCTACTCACCTCTGCCCCCAGCAGGTTGATAGGATCGTATGAATGTCTGTAAGGTTAATAGATAAGGTCAGGTCTGAGAACTCATCTAGAAAATGGGAAGGGTCCTCCAGGAACCTCCCCAGCCTCTGCTTGGAAGTGGCCAGTCACAGAGAAGAGGACGTGCACATTTATGGTACCATTGTCCCCACTGGCCAGCCCCCTCTACACGCACAATCCCAGCAGAGGCAGGAACGATGCCCCCCTCAGAGTATATCCATCGGGGCTCTACAGATCTGCACCTGTGCCCAGGAGAGCCAGCCCGTGGGGGAACAGTCCCTTCCTGTACTCCACCCACCTGTGCCCCCAGCAGCAGGTCAGCCCCCAGCAGCAGGTCAGCCCCCAGAAGCAGGTCAGCCTCCAGCAGCGGGTCAGCCCCCAGCAGCGGGTCAGCCCCCAGAAGCGGGTCAGCCCCCAGCAGCGGATTGGCTAGAATGTTGGGCTCCTGCTGAGAGACTGGATGGGGACTGGTGACCGCTGCTAGGAGGGACAGGTCGAATGAATAATCCTTACATAGATCCCTGCCATCTTTCAGTGCCATGGAGGCCTGGACACACAGTCCCTCAGACCATTTCCCTAGTCGGAGGCAGAACAGGTCAACCTGCCAGAGAAAGTTCGAGTTACGGGAGCCATTTGTAGAGCACTCTTTGCCACCTCCTGGCCTATAACGTGGCCCTTAGGGGCTGAGGGCAAGTGGATCCCAGAGTGGGAGGGTGCACCCTAGCGGTGTCCTAGGACTGCTGTCCTGATGCCTCATCTGGAACAGAGAAGAGGCTGCGGATTGGCCATGTTTCCCCTGCCTGTCCCATCTCCCCAAGAGTTGGCATCCCTCCTTATACAAGTGCCATCCTGGCCCGCTGAGGGTCTCCAGAGACATGACTCCTTTGATAACTGGGTTCCAGAGCTCCCTGAGCCTCAGCGAGACCCATGTTTCAGTTTTGTTAGCCTTTCCCTACAGCACCAGGGAACTTAGAAGTTGTAAGGAGGGCAGTCTCCTCAAACTTTCCCACACTTAACCTAGGTCACAACCTCAAGTTTCCAGTAGGACCAAGGAAATTTCCAGACCTGCCCTCCCAAGGAGGGTGTGACATTTCCTCCCTAATGCTTAACCAATCACCACTCCAAGCATGTGTCAGATATCTCTGGGTCCCACATAGAGTCCCGTAACCTGAAGGCTGGGTCTCTTCCACGCCAGAGAAGCAAGGACTGCCAGGAAAAGGGCAAAAGCACATCCTCTAACAGCAACAGAAGCTCTGGAAATCTGGGTCAGTGAGGGTGGGGACTTTGGAGGCAAAGTCGCGAGGTAAGTCTGGAGAGCTGAGTCACGGCACCAAATTATGTTACACCCGGTTGACGTGGACACCTCAGTTCCTGACTCCTCACAGCTGAAGAGCTAGTGTGGGGCACAGATGTTTAAATCAGCCAGTAAAGAAGTTTGTTAGGTAAACTTCAAGGCAACTTGCAGCCACCTTAACTTGTTCCGGTTACAGCAAGTTCTCTTAACGAACATCCCACGTGTTTACATTGTCTATTTTCATTATTTTCCTCTGCTCTGTCTGGCTTCCTACCTATGCTAACACCCTCCCCCTCAAAGATTTGGGGTGTTGGATTCCTTCAGGGGTTATGGGCATTGATTCTAATCTTAGAGATACATTTCTTTGACTTAACACACACACACTATTTACTATGAGGAGTAGTAAGACTTCTAGGTCACTTTTATAGGTCAACTTGGTCAGAAGCCAAGCTCGATACATAGACTCACATGCAAGGAATTTAATGAGAATGCATTTTGGGGGGGGGATCAGTGAGATAACAGATTATTCTTTTTCATTATTTCACTGTCCTTCAAGTGGCACAGCCAACACGTATCTTTGAAACGTTAAAGGTCTATGCTGGAAATGAATATGCCCTCGTCTGAAATCCCTGAAATTATAGAAGTTTATTATAAAGTCTGTAACTTGTTATTGGAGGTAAAGGTCCTACTTCACCAACTCTGCTAGGGCACTGGCCACATGCTCCAGGGCTGGTGAGTTTGAACCTGGCCTAGACCTTTTAAAACACACACACACACACAAGCAGCCGGGCATTGTGGGCACCTGTAGTCCCAGCTACTAGGGAGGCTGATGCAAGAGAAAGAATCTCTTGAGCCCAAGAGTTTGAGGTTGCTGTGAGCTATGCTGTGTGTCACCTACTGAGGGTGACAAAGTGAGACTCTGTCTCAATAAAAGAAAAGAATATTTTATTTTTATTTCCAATCTATCTTTCTTATTGAGGAGAGTATGGAATACTCTTAAAGTTTTCCACGTAAATTTCTGTTTGAAACCATTCCTTTTGCCAGGCACAGTGTTTATAACTTAGACACTCATTATCAATCAGATACTTTATCTCAAATCCTCTTCCTAATTGGGCTCCATAACGTCAGTACCTGGTATGGTTTTTGCTTTGCTTATGAGGACTTTATTATGTTTCCCTTTGATACATCTTGAAATTCTGCAGGCATTTCTTCCAACCCAGAGCAGATCTCAATGTCTGGCTCTCTGCTTTCCAAATCTCATCCCCTTATTTTATGTGTATTTTCCTGAGATTTCTCGTTTAGATGCTAACAGTATTGGCTATTTCCTGGAAGACTCTAACTATGAAATTGATATCTCTTTTTATTGTTTCTTTCTAAATTATCCTCCATAATTATAAGATAGAATGAAAACAAACAAAATGAAACCGAATAATATATAAGAGAGCTTTAAGAATCAGTTGGTTATTTTTTAAAAAAGAACAACTGTAAAGTATCCCCAGGATCCCAAGGACTGACTTGTTTCACCTAGAAATACCTCAACCCCATCACATAGTAGATGTGTCTTGCGTCAGGAACTTGGTGAGTAGTCTAGTTGTCTTTAAATTTTATTTTACCATGTGTTTGTCCAGGACCTATTTTAGAAATTACATCAAAATACCTACCAAATCCTTCCCACTCCACCTGTTTCCTGTGATCTTATTCCAAACATTTTATAATGTGCATGTGCGGAGTTGTCTGATATGGCTCAGTGACATTAAGCAACAAAAATGCCTGATATATGTTTTTAAAAATCAGATGATACGGGAGTATAATTTGTTCATTTAGCCAATACTTATTATGTTTGAGGCTCTGTATTAATTAGGTTTTAGTTTAATAGGTACACAAATTAGATACATCCTCATGGAACACTTGGAGAATGTAAATATTCATATTTATAAGTACCTCATACATACAAATAAAATGACTAATTCTTGATGAACATATGAAATAGGCTTATCAGAGAAAGAAATGTCATGGAAATTCTGGTTGGGCTAAGATAAGTATTGTCCAACCTTGCGGGGAGAGCATGCCCTGTTCCATCACCAGGGCAGAAAGAAACACAGGTTTTTGAGGAACTGAAAGGAACTTGATGTGGCTGAGTGCAAAGAGCAGCAGAAAAGAGGAGGTGCTTTTTCTTCCATTCTTGAGATACTTTACTAAGAAGGATATGTTCCAACTCCATCCATGTAAACATGAAAGAGGTAAAGTCTCCATCTTTCTTTAAGGCTACATAATATTCCATGGTGTACATATACCACAATTTATTAATCCAATGTACTCAGCCCTACTATGAAACTAATTTAGGGCTTTCACATGAAAGCTATAACCCAGTTACAACCTAAGAATAGGGGGAAGGGGGAAAGGGAGAAGAGGGAGGGGGAGGGGGTTGGGGGGAGGGGTATTGGTGAAATCACACCTATGGGGCATCTTACAAGGGTAAGGGTGAAACTCAGCAAATGTGAAATGTAAAGGTCATGCCACGGTAACTAGGAAAATGCCAGGAAGGCTGTGTTGACAATTGGGATGAAAATGTGTCAAATGGTCTGTAAAGCTAGTGTATGATGCCCCATGATCATATCAATGTATGCAGCTATGATTTAATAATAAAAAAAGAAAAGAGGGGGTGAAGCCAGCAGAAGCCAGAAGTGGGGCGTCTTTTAGGATCGTGTGCTCACAAGGTTAGATTTTATTCACAGAGATCTGGGAAGTGGATGATGCTTCCAATATGATCAAATATGCACTCAAAATGGCTATTTCCCTCTAGCTCTGGTGTAGAGAGCTGACAAGAAGAGCTCAGAGTGGATTCAGGGAGCCTGGTTAGAGGCTGATGCAGTTGCTTAAAGCTAACATAGCTGAGGATGCCCTCATGGCTCCTGTATTGTGCAACACTCGGAGATTAGGAGCACTAAAAATATCAGATGTGGAGGAAAATAATAATTTTGATTTTAAAGTTAAAATTGTGATTCCTTTGAAACATCCAAGTGAGCATACTGAGAAATAGTTGGATTTAAGATGTGGAGCTAGAAATTAGATCTCGTCTGGAAATATAAAATCAGAAGTAATTTGCATACAGATGGTTTGACTAGATGGTAACTTAAAGTAGATGGGATTATGTAAGTAGAAAGGAGCTTCAGGAGAAAAAAGAGCCCAAGACTGAGCTTTAAGAAATGCTAATATTTAAATGCCAGAAGATGGAACAATAAACGTGCAAAGTGAATATAAGAGAAAATGACAACCCATAGAAAAATGAGCAAAAGACATCAATGGCATTTTATAGAAAAGAAAACACAGTCAACTACAGAATGAAAACTCGCTAACGAGCAATCAAGAAAATACAAAGTAAAACCACATTGTGATATCATTTTACAAGATAAATGAAACAGGCATGAAACCAAGTATTGGCAATGATCTGGAGCAATGGGGATTTCTAAACACTGCTGGAGAAGGTATATAACGTGTACAAGAGTCCTGGGATGTGGTTTGGCATTGCCTCATAAAATTGAAGGTGCCCATTCCTCCAATTCAATAATTCTACTTCTGATGTACGCTCAGTGCACACTGGGATGCCTGGTGAAGGGAGGACAGAGTGTTTATGGCAGCATTGTTTCCAACATCAAAAAGCTGCAAGCCACACAAAGGTCCAATGACAGGACAATTGAGAAATGTATCTACTGTGTATATTTATTCAATATATATTTATAGAATGAAAGACTCAGCTGTGAAAATGAATTACTTGTGTTGACAACATTATCATGGCCAAATCACAAAGCATACAAATTCAAAACACAGATGACAAATAGCATGATGACCACACATACACAATTCTAACACACAGTCCTAAATTATCTAGGGATAAATAAGAAATATAAAGTAAAGAAATATTAACATGCAGAAGGTGGGGCACCTTGGAATGGTGACCGTGGCACAGGAGTGGACCTGGGAGAGGAGAGAAGATGCAGGGAAGAAGTGAAGCCTGTTGACATCATGAGGGTCATGACCAAGAGGTCCATATTCTTCAGTGGTCGACAAGGTGGAAACAGAATCAGCCAGGATGATCAGAGGTGTCTGCCGTGCATTACGGGATGGAGGATGTAGCAGTGTCTCTGCCTATAGGGCTTCCGGCACTGTAGGAACAGCCACTGAGGAAAGACTCCCGAAGTTTCAGACACTCCTTCTTTCTCTGGATCAGGGTCCCTGAGCTGCCAGGGGAGAGCACCTTGAGCAGATGCTCTGGGGTGGTTACCCCAAGCCAAGGCCAGTGCCTGCCACTCAGGGGGCCGTACCCTTCCTCAGCCCCTCCCAGGCAAGTCTCATCTCAGGACAGCTAGCAGAGGTCCAAACTCGTCTTTGTCCACTCGTGTGTTCTGGTCTGCAGTGAGAGGACATTGTCTCATCTGCACAGCTTACTAGTTATGACCAAGGGATGGTGACAGCTTCCTGTTGAGTGGCTTCTGACCTTTGATGTGAATTATTTCCTGTGATTTTTCTGGATAGAGGTTATTCTTCAGACAGATAAGGAGGAGCCTGCTCAGTGCAGATGGGAAATGTGCATAATGCTAATGGAGTTCTGGGTTGTTAGTGAGATTATTTTTTTTCTATTTGCATTTTTCATTTTTTAAAAAATAAATAATTAATTTTCTTAGCTATTTTTTATTAAATCATAACTGTATACATTAATGCATTTATGGGGTACAATGCACTGATTTTATATGCAATTTGGAAAGCTTACATCAAACTGGTCAATATCACCTTCACCTCGCTTACTTAATTATTGTGTTAACACATTTATGCTCTTCTCTTAATAGATTTGACGTGTACCCTTGCAATGTGCACCATAGGTGTGGTCCCACAGGTCACCCTCCCTTCACTTGGCCTCCCCCACCCCCCCCCCCTTCCCCTTCTCTTCCCTCCTTCATCCTGGGCTATAGTTGTTTTTTATCTTTCCTATGAAAGTGGGGTGATTATATATTGGTTTCATAATAGTACTGAGTACATTGCATACTTTTTCTTCCATTCTTGAGATATTTTACTAAGAAGAATATGTTTCAGCTCCATTCATTCAGCTCCATCCATGTAAACATAAAAGAGGTAAAGTCTCCCTCTTTTTTAATGCTACATAATATTCCATGGTATGTATGTATGTATGTATGTATGTATGTATATATTAATATACCATGATAGTTTATTAATCTGTTCATGGGTTGGTGGGCACTTGGGCTCCTTCCACAACTTGGTAATTATGAATAGGGCTGCAACAACCATGCTGGTGCAAATATCCTTGTTGTAAAATGATTTTTGGTCTTTTAGATGTATACCTAGTAGAGGAATTATTAAATGGTGATGCTACCAAAGTCACAGTAGCATTAAGGAGGTGACAAGGTAACAGGCTGAAATGAGGAGTGCCGTGACTGTGGGGTGGGCTGGCCCAAGGCTCCAAGTTCAAAGGGAGATAATGGAAATTTCGTATGTTACAAATTCTAACATGAAGGGTTTCAGATTCGTACTAAACTTTACTGGAAGAAATAGGATAAAATGATAGGGAAATGTAATATCCTGCTAATGTAACCATTTTTTTTCAAAGGGGATTACCTTAGTATTTAATTTAATTTTAAATAAGGTAATTAGATTAAAGTCTAGTATTTTGACAAGAGGAAATTTAGGAAATATTAACAAGAATAGAAGGCCGAGCAGTAAATCCAGGATCCACACAGTTAACCAGCAATGCTGAGAACGGGAAGAAAGCAACAAACCAGATGTAAGAAGAGCCTCCAGCTCCAGTTTCCAAGGACAACAAACTAGTCAAAAAAGGAACTATGACTCTTACCCATTATTTCTAAAAAAGCTATAAATTGATTATTTTCCTAGAAAATATAAATTAAAAATTAATTCAAGCAGGTAAACATTCTGAATGTGTCAAAAAAAATGGGGAAAATTAAAAATTCAAAACATCCACCTTAATAAATACCTTACAACAAAACAATTCTAAAATTGTTTTTTCCAGTGTTCATATTTCAGATAAATCCCATGATCTAGAATGTGTTCCCTAGAATATGGTTGGGGGGGATGAAGACATCTCATTTTATTTGATTATGACGGTAGTATAACTCTAATATTAAAATCTGAAAACGAAGTTACAGAAAGCTAATATTCACAAAATCAATAATGAAATTAAATAAAAGATATAAATGTATATACATCTGTAATAAAATTGAATAGTAAAATATATGATATATTAAAACCAGAGAGGGTTTGTAACTCAGGAATTATAAATCTTTCCCCATTAACAACTGTATAGCTGTTTACATGTTTTAATGAAGATCATATTCATTAAAAAACTTCATAAGTGCAAAAATACTTGGTAAGTCCTCATTGCTGTTAAAAAATGTAGTAGTTAAATGGTGGCCCTACTGCACCTCTCCCAATTGTCAAAAGATTTGTCCACATCCTGTTTCCTGGAACCTGTGACGTTATTCAACAAAAGGATCTTTGCAGGTA
Source organism: Loris lydekkerianus (assembly GCA_963574355.1). Classification (NCBI taxonomy): domain Eukaryota; kingdom Metazoa; phylum Chordata; class Mammalia; order Primates; family Lorisidae; genus Loris; species Loris lydekkerianus. Next base: position 11,828 of record CAUYPK010027202.1, read on the forward strand.
TAATCAAGTTAAGGACCAAGTTGAGATCATTTGTGTTATCTGACTGGGTCCTAAACCCATTGACAAATGTCCTAGTAAAAGATACACAGAGGAGAGATGGGCACAAGGAGGAAGGCAAAGTGACTACAGAGGCAGAGATGGGGATGATGGAGCCACAATCCAAAGACCTCCCCAGAACCCCCAGAATCTGGAAAAGGCAAAGGAAAAAAGCCTTCGTCACTTTAGAGGAACTAAAGAGGCACCTTGACTTTGAACTTCTGGCCTCCAGGGTATGAAAGAATGTATTTCTGTTATTTTAAACCCCAATTTACTATAAGAATTTACAACAGTCCGAAGGAATTAATACAAAAACTTCCTAAATTATTAATAGGTAGATACTTTTTATGATCAAGAGTATTTACCTTGAATATCAAACACTCTAAGTGCTCAGAAAATGACTACATTTCAACTTGGATAGCCCATGGGGTTTGATTACCAAATTTTCTGGGCCACTTAAAGGCCTGGGCCAGTGGGCAAGTTCATTACTAGATAACTCAACTTTTTCATCTCTCCGCTGTGGTTAACACAGCACCATTCAGAGTAATCACCACAGTTTGAGATGATCCATAAGGAAAGATTACCACCATGTCTGGGACACAAGAAGCACGTAATAAACAGTAGCTATTACTATACAGACACACAGTCACACACAGACACAGTCCCTGCGGCTATGCTGCTTGGCATCTGGCAGCTTTTAATTTTATTCACTAGTCCATTAAGGCAAGTGCTACCTTAACAAAAATAAAGCTAACTGGTCAATGATAAAAGCTTAAACCAACGTTTATTTTTTTCTTTCTGTAACTCAAAGAGAAAAAACATCAAAGAAAAGAATGGTTCCAATTACAAAGTAGTAAATTACAAAAAAAAAAAAAAAAAAATATGAGGACCTTCTTCATCGGCTGTGAATGAAAACCTGTGTTCCCAGATGTCATTTCTGAAAGCTGAGAACACCCAGGGCGAAGGGGCATTGCCCACACAGGAGTGTTCCTCACAGCAGGTACACTCTATGTATGACGTGGCATCAGACAGGAAAATGAGTTTCTAGAATTCTTGGTTTGTTCATCTGAGAGGTACTTTCCTCAGCTTATTTTGCATGAAGAATTGTTAGGAATGAATCAGAGCACATGTGTTGGAGTTAGTGAGTGTCCTAGGGTCTGACATCTGGAGTGTGGCCCTGGTACCTGTGGGACCACTTGTCTGTCATGTCTGGCAGCTGAACACTGCCCAGAAGAGGAGCTGAACTTCCCACAACATGCCTTCCACCCTGTCAGTCAGCTCTCTCGCAGAGGGAGAGACAAAGGTCCCACTGACCCATGTCAGGCCATTCTGGAAAAGAGCTCATGTCCACTCCTTCACCTGCCCCCGGGTCTGACAGAGGCCCAGTGATGGGCGGAGATGACTTCCCTGCAGAGACCCAGAATGCACAAGGAGAAAGGGTAGTGTTGTCTTGTGTGTTGGTGCTGCTGTAACAGAATAGCTGATGGGTAATTTATAAAGAACAAAAATTTATTTCTCACAGTTTTGGAGACTATGTCTACAACCAAAGTGCTGGCAGGTTTGCTGCCTGGTGAGAGCTGCTCTCTGTTTCTAAAAGGCACCTTGTTGTTTCAGCCTCCAGGGGAGGAACCCTGTGGCCAGTGGGCTGAACACCCTGAATTGTCCTCTTCAAGGGCCTGGATCCCACTTCCAGGGAGGCTTAATCACCTCGCACAGGTCCCACCTTGCAATGCCACCCATTGGCCAGTAAGTTTGAACACTTGAACTTTGGAGGGGACACGTTGAAACCACAGCACGCCCTGATGCTCCTGTCCTCCTACCCATCAGTGAAAGGATCCCGCTGCTGCCCCCTTCCCCTTTCTGGACACTAGATTAAGAACATATTTGCGGAAGTTAAGGAAAAAGAGGTTGTTTCATAAACTGTGGAATAAAAATAACCACACTGAATTCAATTGATACTTCTAAATTGAAGGGGAATTCATGCAGTCCTAACTTGGCAAGACAGTTTTTGATCCTATGTAGGTCTGTGTTTGCAAGAATATTAATCAATTTGATTGACAAAGCCATGAGCTACTCATCATTATGTTTCCCATACAGGTATTTATGAACTTTAGTCTTTTTTAAACAAATGCACTAGGCAATGTGCCAGGAACACAAAAATAGCAATACGTAGACAAAGGCTGGAACTGGCATTTTTGTGTGTCTCAAAAAGCTGTGATCCAACGTCACTCTCCTTTATTCTAGAAGTTGTGCTAAGAGGTATGTGAAGTTGTCTAACACAAAAATGCAAGGTATGCCAAGGGGGATTCAGCTTGCTGCTTGATGGGGAATAGGCTGGACACAGACCGGGGTCGTGAAAGACACCCAGCACACTCTCCACACTGCACAGGCTCTTCAGGAAAGTCGAGTCACACGAATGCAGCGCTGGCCACTCTGCCCTGCCCAGCAGATCTCCCTCCAGCCCCTGGCATCCGGGAGAAACTCCTTCATTGTCTCTGCCGCATTCAGACTCTCCCCCATGTGCAGAAGCAAGTGGAGGGGAAGGTGCTGTATTTACTATCTTTGTACTCTTCAAGGATGCAGATGGATAAGTGGTATTTTGGCATTAATTTGCAAAGCTAGAGGCCCAAGCTCCTAGTTACAAAGAATTTTCTCTTCCCCTCCATGGTTTCCATAGCAGTGCGTTTCTCCCCACTGCGTGCACCCTGCGAGAATGAGCGCCTGGGTTCCGGAGACGGCTCTACATGCTCTCCCCGGAGTTCTTGCTCTTTGCCGATGGCCATGTTTTCTTTGCTACATCTCAGGTTCACGATATTCCTATATCAACTCATGAACTGCTGCCAACTATAACATCTCTTCCAAAATTGGACATCTTGGGGAAAAATAGCCAGTTATTATAAAACTTTTAACCCACTGTGTAATCTTAAAGCATAACATATTCTTTACGGGCAAATGTATTAGTTATTTTTGCCAGCAGCAAGAAGACTTGAATCTTTTCCATCATAAAATGTTTTCCTCACCCAAAAGTAGGAGGTGTTGGTTCCTCTTTTCATTCAACAAACTCTAAGCACAAGCAACTTGCCAATATCACCATCAGAGACGTGTGGCCCTAAGACACTGTCCTCAAAGAGTGAGTGTGATGGAGTGGGGTTTGACAAAGGAAAATCAACGCGGAAGGCAGCAGGGAATTGCCTTGCTGGAGGGCTGTCCTGTGGCCTGGGAAGGCACATGAAGCAGGGGTGGGTAGCGGGGGGTGGGTGCTCACTCCTCAGTCTGAGTGGAGGAGGGAGGTGGGAAGATTCACCTTGCACTGACTTCATACCACAGCCGGGCACTGCACTGTGCCAGGGTCACTCCATACAGCCTCATACCTTGCAAGTTGACCTGCACATATAGGTTTTAATATTTCAACAATTCTAGGAGGTAGGAAGCCTTGGTCTTACTTTACAAATGATAAGCAGTCACCCTGGAGGGTGGTCAGGTCCTTGGCGCTGCTCCTGCTGCCCCTTGGGGCCAGGTGGATCCAAAGTCCAGTAGGGCTGCCACCTCCACACCCCTAGACCAGAAAAACCCCCTTTCAGTATCTTCAGTGTTTTAAGGGATTCGAGAGGCCATCGTTGTAGAGGTAGCCTCAAACATACACTAAGTATGGATGATTCTTCAGGCATAGGACTTCTGGACATTTTGGAGTTTAGCTGTTTAGAATCAGTGCAGGTGCAAGAGTGGAGAATGACTGAACAGTGGCTTGGACCTCCTGGGTGCTGCCCAGACTCAGAAGTGCTCATGTTCATGGCAAACCTGCCAATGCTTATGTCCTGGAACCTGGGGAGCCTGGTTCATCTGGAGGCGATAGTGTGAGCAAATCTTGGACAGGATATAGTTGTGAAGGTCCAGAACACCTGCTGGGCTCAGTCAGGGACGAGGAATCTGGGACCTCAGATCCTGGAGCTGTGTGACTTGGAGGTTGGGCTACAGTCACTGTGACCTCAGAGTTGTGACCCAGAGCTGGGTGGGCAGGTAGAAGTTGGGCACAAACTCTCCCGGTTTTGCTTTTAGCACCTCCTGGGCAATGCTGAACGGGAGCAGGATCCGGGCATCTCTCTCTTATTTCTGAGTGAAAAGGGACTCTCCATATTTTCCCCATTATGCATGGTATTTGCTACAGATTATTAGTTTTTCTATTCTTAAATTACTCAGAGTTTTCATTACCGATGGGTTGCAATTTTTATGCATCTATTGTGAGTACTTTTCTTTTTGAAATCTCTGTACATGCTAAGTTCATTAAAATTTTTGTGGTTATTTTTATTTTGAATTTCTGGAATATAACAATTTTGGCATGCTATATTATATTTTTTATGTATATTGCTTGGAATCAATTTTCCAATATTTTGCTAAGGAACTTTTTGTGTTCTTGTTCAGGAGTGTGTTGGACTGCAATTCACTTTTCTTTTGCCTACTTTGTATAATTTTTTATATGAAGGGTATGATAGCAAGATAACAAAATTTTGTATCTCACAAATGGAGAGGGTGGATATTCTCTTATTTTCTGTCTTGAAGACTCTGTGTACGACTGAAATGATCTATTTAAAGTTTCGTAGAATCCACGTAGTAAACTGTCGAGGTGAATCTTCTGTGGAAAGATCACTAACTAAAGACTCAGTTACTTTAAGTACGTGTTATGAAACTAGTTGGGTTTTCTATTTCTCCTTGAGCCAATTTTGTTATAGTATTTTTGAGGAAGCTCTTGATTTTAGGACAGATATTTATCCTTGGTGTTCTGTGGCATTATCTTTTTGAAAGCTTTGAATTTTGGCTCTATTGATGTCATTTGCATATTCTGTCTATTACATCTTTAGTTGTGCTCTTATTTTGATTGCCTCCTACCACGGCTTTCTTTGGTTTGATTCCTTCATTAAATCTCAGGCTGTACGTTTTCCCTTAATTACTGTTTTCACTACATCCCCTAATTCTGAAATAGAGCATTCTGTTATCATTCACGTCTAAACATTTTATGACTTCTCTTGTTCACTCTCTTTGATCAACTTAAAAGTGTGGCTTAAATTGTCTAAACACATTTTTAAGTTATTTTTTGCTATTGTCCTTTAATTATATTTTGGAGGAATAATTGTGTTTTAGATACACAGTATATAGTATGTGTTTGATACTGATCCTTTGGTGTTCCAGACTTGTTTAGAAACTACATGTGGTCGGTATTTGCGATTGTTTCAAGTGTGCTCAAGAAAAATACATGTTTCCTAATTGTTGAGTAAAGGTTTCTTTAAAAAAAAAAAAAAAACCAAGTAATTACAATCATGGAAATATATACTTCTGCTGTAACTGGGACCATCTGACAGAATTTGAGAAAGGAACACAGCTGTACCATTTCCTTGACTTTTATTATCCTTCAGTCATTCGGTAAATATGGGAATCATCCATCATGTGCCAGGAACTATTTTAGTTTTCACGGAGCTTCTATTCTAACTGGAGGAAGCCGATGACCAGGGTGCAGGTAAGTTAATAAATAATGCAGTGCTAGCTTGCGGTACACGCTATGGAGAAACTAGAACGGAGAGAGGAGAAACAGCGATGTAGGAGGGCAAGACAAGACCACGACAGAGGTTGGCAGAAAAGACGGCAGCATTTGAGCTGAGAGCAGCAGGTGTGTGAGTAAGTGCTAAGACCTTGAGAAAAGAACAAGTTTTCGGTGGTTGCAGGACAGATAAAAGCTCAGCCAGGGAAGGCTAAGTAGAAGTTCGCTATGTGGACTATTAGGACGGAGACGCTGCCGTTCAGGACTCCCTCTGTCAGGCTCTGGTTTGCCCACACAGCAGGTGAGAACTTGCCTTACACTGTTGCTCTACGTGCCCGAGAAGTTTCCTGTCTGCAATGGTTCGTGCCACCACCTCCTCTCTCTCCATTGCTGTTCCATCTTAGAAGCTAAATGAACAGATGTATGTGCAGGTACCACTTAGGAAAGAGTGACAACTAAATATAATTAATAGCAGACTCCTAGGACGGGAAACATGCACAGTGCTGCCCTGAACGGCATCTGAAATTTATCACAGCTCATTACCCAAATGCATTATTGTGCATTATTTTACTTATTTTATTAGTAGATAATTATTTATTTATTATTATTTTTTAAAATTTTATTTTATTTTTTCACCATGCACTGGTTTTATAAACAGTTCCACACGTTTTCATCACACTGGTTGACATAGCATTCCTGGCATTTTCTTAGTTATTGTGTTAAGAGAATCACATTCTGCATTCACTAAGTTTCACATGTATCCTTGTAAGATGCACCGCAGGTGTAATCCCACCAATCAACCTTCTTCTGCCCAACCTCCTCCCTCCCTCCCCTCCCCCTCCCCCTTCCCCATATTCTTAGGTTATGACTGGGTTATAGCTTTCATACGAAAGCCATAAATGAGTTTCATAGTAGAGAATTTTTAAGCATCATAGTTTGTTCATATATGTGTACTCCCTGAGTAAAAATGATATGCTGAAATAGCTACTAAAATAAAATTTTCAGAATTTAAAAGCATAAATCTCACCCAAGTATGCCCCTCACTGATAAGGGTAAGGGTCTAAGGTCATGGGGTCCTTCAGTCTATCCTGTTCTACCCACTGAGTGAGCCCAATTGTGGCATTCATTCTGCATATGTGAAAAAGTTCTAATTATGAAGAAACTGAATCAGAGCAGTTAATGTGCAGGTCACTTAGTTAGGATTTAAAACATATACCCCTATAAAGACAATGCTAAAATATGTAAACACAGATGGTTCTAGAAATCAAGAACTTAATTTTAATTGAAATAGGCTACTGTAGTACTGGGGACCACATCTACAAAAACAGGAGGGAAAGAATACACTGGGTTGAGTGAGTATCACCTGGTTCCTGGCATTCACAAGCACTGACTCCTTGACCTCCAGGGGCCCCTATCCCCATGGCTGCTGTCATCTTCAGCACCCACAGAATCTCTGTTCTGAAAGGACAGGCACACAGAACAGTTGTCCAGGGACTATTTCACAATATGATGGACTCGAGGTGGGCAAGGCGGCTGTGGAGACAGAGGGAAGAAAGAGTGAGCCTCCCCTCAGCCTTGGTGTGTGGTGCAGGTCAGGCCATCCATACACAGAGAATGTTTACGGTTGGATGGCAACCTGGCTAGAGTTAGGGACTGAGTTTTCCCCCTCAAAATCATATGCTGAAGCCCTAACTTCTAATGTGACTGCATTTGGAGATAGGACTTTAAGAGGATCACTGAGGTTCAATGTGGTCACAGGGTATGGCCCTGATCAGATGGTACTGAGGCCGTGATAGGAAGGGGACGAGAGGCCGGCGTGTCCTTCTCTGGCTGGTACTCCCTCCACCCCACCACGTGAGGACATTTGAAAAGCATGAGGAGGACCTTCACCAGAAACCCATTCTAACAGAACATCCATCTTGGTCATCTGGCCTCCAAAACTGTGGGAAATAATTTCCTGTGGGTCACGTCACGCAGTCTGTGGTAAACTGTCAATGGCAGCGTGAGCTGACTGATGCATCCAGTTCTTACGAACGGAAGCTGCACACAGCCACAGTTTCTCTCTGCATAGTACTTTATGATTGGCCAGGTGGATTCATTACTTTCTATAGCTTATTTTTTTCAAAACCTTCAGAAAATGGGCACAATTTACAGATGCAACATTGGCATACAGAAAGCTGAGTGTTCACTTAACCTAGCCAAGGCAGAACTAAGCCTGGATATTAGGATTCTAATTCATTCACTATAAAAATTCTAATTCATTCACTAATTACTACCAAGGAGAAAATACATCCATTGCCATATTTCTTTGGTCAAAATAAGCATGAACTGCAATTGCTTATTCTGCCATTTTAACCTTAAAAAAATGGTTCATTAACCTAATGCTTCTTTGGATGATAAATATTCAGTCCATCTCTCTGTCTCAGAATTTGCACATTTACCTCTTCCCCCAAATTGTTTTTTGTAAATTGCAAGGTGACTTTTTCATGTTACTTCAAATAACGTCAATTCAGCAAACGTGACCCAAGTCATACAGGGTCCATGAACTAGAACATGGTCATTTCCTAACCAGGGGAATAGGGCCAGGGCCCCGTTACCTGTCAAGCAGTGGAATAACTACTTTCCTCTATCAAACTGGAAACGATCTGATACTTTTACAAAGTCCCATGACTCCCAGGTGTGTGGCAGTTCAGCAAAATAAAATGTGTTTACATATCCATGTGTGTGTGCGCGATTTGTGCAGACTACAGCACCCTGGGAGTGGTGTCCCTTCTTCAAGTCACCTATATGTATCAATCAGCAGCCAGGGTGTTTCTTGAAAGTATAAATCAGATCCTGTCAGCCCTGGGGGTTCCCTGCCCTCTGATGGCTTCCACTGGAATTAGAGCCCCTTTCTTACTCTGTGCTGAGGTCCGAAGCTTCTTTTAACCCGCCAGCCCCCCACCCCCTCCTCACCAGGCTTTGCCAGGCTTCTCCATGAACCTGGTTCACTGTTGCCTCAGCGCCTCTGCGCAAGCCTCATTCCTTCCGTTTGCAGGGCTGTGTTCTTCCAATCACACAGGTTTCAGCTCAGGGGACTCCTCCCTCCCCCATCACACCCTCCCTTCCTTTGCTTGGAGTGCTCATCATCTGTGGTGATTCCTTTGCTTACGTGTTTGTTCACTTTCCACCTCTCTGTCCTTCCCCATTTTGGACCAAGGACCCTCTTGATGTTTTCCTCTGTACCAATTCCTGGTATCATCTATTCGTAATCCATGACCTGGTGTAGCTGCAAGCATTAGGAATGACTTCTGTCTATTTTCTCTTTAGTGGAAAATCAAATAAAATGTAGAATACTTTCTGTTAATTTAGCATTAATTATTATTTTTGACACATATATCAATACATATCAGTTTACAGATTTTATAAATGTAAAATGTGTATCTATGTGTGTGTATTTACCCAGTATTTACACATACAAATGGTGCCAAAGAATGTATACACATTTTAGGAAAGGAAAAAGCTGTGCTAAAATTATAATACTCAATATATACCATTAACATTTGTTATTTTGTATATTGTATCTTGTCTCTCTTGTAATTGCAGAAGTTAAACGTGACTTCAGTATCACGACTTTAATACAGTTTTTCCTTTCTTAAAATGTGTGTACATTTAGCACCCTCTGTAAGTGTGTGTGTGTGTGTGTGTGTGTGTGTGTTTTATATGAAGTAGCTGCAGAGACTGACCGTGGCAGGTGTGGGTGGGGCGAATGCACATGGGCCATGCAGCAGGACGAGAGAGGAGTCTGGGGGAGGACAGAGAGGACCTGGACGAGGAGTGACCTTAGTGACCGATGTTGGGGTCTTCTTGGCTTATCCAGGGAGGGATGCAGGGCCCCCCGGTGAAAGTTGACCTTTCTTTTTCAGCTAAACCCAACGCACAGTGCGTTTTTAGATGTGCACTAAATTTCATGTCCTATTGTGGAGCACTGCTGAGGTCCCTGTCTGCTAAATGGTGCAGAAGCTGCCGAGCAGGACCATTAAATGGTGTGTTCTCTGTACAGGTTGTTGGTTCCAGAGTTGCTGTCAATTGTCTCAGGACAATAGCACCAAGAGATGCAAACCTACCTCCTCAAAGCCTGAGGCTCAAAGCGGGGTGTGTGCACTTGAGATGTACCGGGAAGCTGGGCCCTGTCATTGCCAAAGCAGTTGTAGGTGGGAGGCAGAGTACAGCCCCAGACGCAGATTCTGTAGGTCAAGTCAAGCCTGAAAGAGAAAATTCGTCAAAGCCTTGGTTTCACCCTCTCTTGACACGTGCAGAGCCCTCTAGAGAGTTGAAAGGATGAAACAAGGTGATTCAAAAAGAAACAGAAACAGAAAAAGCAAGCAGGAGGCTGCTCCCCCTGCAGACCCCTGCCAGGCAGCCTCACCTAGGTACGTGTGACTTTCTACATCCCACATGTGAAAGGAACACAGCGGGCACCTTTTGTTTTCCTTAAAGAGATCTTGACCTTGGTAGGCACTCAGCCCTAAGTAAGACCCAGAATCCCCTGAGTGATTCCAAGGTTACAATGTTCAGGTAATTGGTCCACAGATGATATGGAAAGAACTTCCATTTTGGTCAATTTAAATCTAAATGTCTAAAGGGTGCACTACAGTTTGGGTGATGGTCTTCCATTCCCCCTTGTCTTGAGGCTGGGAATGGATTATTCTGAGTCTGTTGAGGCCATTCACTCATTTATTTAACAAAATATTTATCACATGCCTCCCATGTGCCAGACCTTGATCCTGTCTCTTGGATCACATTTTAGGAGGAAGAATAAGCTAATGTACAGATGAATAATGTACAAATGAAAGGGCTCTTCACGGGGTTGGGGTGGTGTTAATTAAACACAGGATTCCACGTCAACAGCACCGCCCCACGATGCTGCTGAGTCCTCGCAAAAACGCTGCTGACCAGGAAGGAAATGTTAATGTTTTCCTTGACAGTGACCCTGCCATAGTTTAAGACTGAATTCCAGGTCACATCTGCAGCAGAGCTGAGAAAGGGAGCAAGTTCACGAGCTGCATTTGGATGTATGCTGCTGCGGCAGCATCTGGGCATCCCTGCTCAAGTCTGCGATGATTGTACGGGCTCGCTAAAAGAAAACACAACCTGTGTCCAGCCTTTGTTTTCTCTTTTCTCTTTCTGCAGAACCTTTCAATCTTTCCTTCATTGTTTTCTTGCATAATCTGCTTATTTTCAACCCCCCCAGCTCAGTTTGCAGATGTGGCTGGCATCTGCTCTGTCTAGGACTGTCACTGATAGACTATGACTGCCAAGGATGTCGGCTGGAGAATTTCAAGGGTTGGTTGGAGGGGTTGATACCAATCTTAGGAAAAATAGGACAGAGGCCAGTTTGTGACTGCTGATGTGACCCCATGAGCAGGTTAGGGAACGGCGAGGCTCTGGAAGGCCTACGGCAAGGCTGGGCAAATGTCCTTGTTCAGTTTAGTGTTCCTGGGGAAGGCTTAGCACCAGATACGTAAACACTCAAAGCCGCTGCCCCCTTTATTTATGAAGCAGGTACCTTGGGTCTGCTAGTCCGGCTCTCCTATATAAAATGTCTTACCCCCACAAAAGATCCTCTCCCAGAAGTCATTTGTTGTCTTTAGAATGGATCTGTCTCCCTTCAGGGGCTTGAGGTCAGCTTTCTTTTCTTTTATTTTTTTTTAGAGACAGAGTCTCATTTTGTCACCCTTGGTAGAGTGCGGTGGCCTCACTGCTCACAGCAATCTTCAGGTTTGGGGCTTAGGCGATTCTTTTGCCTCAGTCTCCCAAGTAGCTGGGACTACAGGCACCTGCCATAACACCTGGTTATTTTTTTGTTGACGTCAGCTTTCTCGAGTTGTTCTCCTCTAGGGATCCCACTCCTAGGAGATCAGGATTCTGGAAGGGGAGGTCAAACCTGTGCCTTCCGGCTGACATCAAACCCTGAACGTTAAGCAAGGGTCCCCGACTTTTCTCACCTCCACCAGCCACACACATAAATGCACATCCATGGAACACAACATGTGATCAATTTTCTCAACTGATCTTCAACACATGTGTTATCAGTGGGTAGCAATCCTTGGGAGGACTTGGTGACTAGCAAGATCTTCATTCCAAACAGCACCTCTGAGTTCTGTGTGTGTGTTATTGTTATTACTGCCATCTTACCTGCTCAGACATTGTAACTATGCTTCTTAGAATTAATATTTGACTATTAATAAAATTATTTTTATGTAGTGCTAATATTTTACTCTTTCAAATCAATATTTACCTGTTTTCTCTTTTTTGATAGCTAATTGTTTGCATGATTCTATATTTAATGGGATGCGAGGGCAATGACTAAAACTCAAAGCACAAAGATTCTGGTCCAGTTTTGCGAATGTGTGATCTTGAGTAAGTGACAAAATTGCTGAGCCTTAAAAAATTTTACTTGAAAAATAGCATAATCCCCGTTCAACTGGTACAGATTTAAAAAAAAAAAAAAAAGAAGTAGATAAAATTATGAAGTTATTAACTCTATTAGATTGTGTAAATGTAAGGTAGTCAAGTATGAATATCTTCATGATAGCTGTTAATATTCTTGACCACTTACTTGCCTTTCTGTAAATATTCTTGAGGATAGAAATTATATTTGACTGTGCTCAGTACACGGGCCCCTGAAAACACTCAGTGAATGTTAGGCACAGAACAAGTAGACCTCCCAGATAAGGGGGGGTAGTGAGCCCTTAGAGGACCATTAATAATCAGGAATTGAATTTAATGGGCATTGCAAGTATTAATAAAACAAGTAGAATGGCGTAGAAAAAGAAAATATTAGCGCAATATGCCAGTAAAGTTGAGAGTTATTTGATTGTTGTTGTTTGCTGGAGATGTGTATGTGTATTTGCATATGTATGAATTCTAGGATATAATGTACTTCTACTTTGTATCTGAAGTTATGGTCACAAAATTTAAAAATTATCTCTCTGGACAAGAGCAACTTAGATTTTTAAAAGACTAGAGCATTACACAGAAGACAATGTAAGTGAAGAAAATTCAGTGTTAAAAATACTTAAGAAACTTCCTGGTTGAACGCCTGTACAAGTCGGCATGTTTGTTTTTCCCCTTGAAATTATATAAAAGCAGCAGAGGCACTGTAAAAAAAAAAAAAAAAAAAAAAAGATCTTTAAAGTATGACAATGGAGCTTTAATAGGTATTGCATTAAAATTATATATTGCTTTGGGCAGTATGGACATTTTAACAATGTTGATTCTTCCCAGCCATGAGCATGGTATGTGTGGTGACTTTAGACCATCACTTAGCACAACAAAAGAATTTAAAGAGTTTGGTTTTGTTATATCTGTCCTTGAACTTTACATGACTAGAATATCTTTCAATTTTTCTTTATCTGTTTGTGTCTTTACCATAAGGGATTAAAAGAAACTATTTCCTAGCAGCAATTGATTTTCTTTCAGTTAGAAGGTCATGTGGTCTGACAGTATCTTTGAAAGTAAATGTCAAGAGTAGGCAATTGCCAGTCACCAGTAATTAATGTCCTTGGTTATACACATGATTTTGCAAGTTGCTTTGGGGAAAGAAGTATCTGTAGGTAGAAGATCTAAACAAGAGGGTCAATATTGCAAGAAAACAGCATTTTAAAAATGTGTCCTCTTAACTCCTTTAGTCACAACCAACTGTTATGCAAGGCATAGGCTCTCTGATTCCCTTTTTAGGATAAAGATAATAACTGCAACTGGTCCAAAGGGATCTAAACAGCAATTGTACAAAAGGCAATGATGTCAAGGGAACTCCTCTGAGCAACTTGACAGTGGTCCTCTGGGGGTTTCCTGGGAGCGAATCATTTCCCAGGGGTGCTACATGACTTCTTCTAGCATTTAGCTGCAAGAAGGTGGGAATAGGCTGCTGCTGTGTTCTTTTATTATTTTTTTTTCTACCCCAGTGTTCTGTTTAACCCTGTTTCTTTCTCATATTTCCTGACTGAAATGTTCTTAGATTGCATTTGATAAGAAGTTACTTTTCATTAAAAGTAGTCATATGTAGTCTGTGTCCTTCTTACCACCTTCCTACCCACCCAAAGACAGAAGCAAACATAGGTTTCACTAACCAGTAAGTGTTGAAGCTGTTCAAGATCACCTTGCCACGAACTTTGTAGAAGTTGCATTTGGGGAGCCTGGATTCCATTAATTGCCAAGAGTTGCCTTTGGATATCACAATTAGCAACATGGACTGCAGTTCGGTTGCTGTAATTGCAAAGGGTGATATCTACTCCTTTTCCCAGAAGAAATCCAACAACCTGCAACACAACACAATTCTTATTTAATATTTTTGAGTACCAACAGTATCTTCAGAGCTGGGTAGAAAACTGAGTTAGATGTAGCTCTGATTCATTATATAGGAAAGGAGAATAAGAGAAGAATAAAAATGGAGCATTGATTAGGACGTGGGTGACTGTTATTTGGTTTTTTTTGTTTGTTTTTGTTTTGTTTTGTTTTGTTTTTTTTTGCAGTTTTTGGCCGGGGCTGGGATTGACCCTGCCACCTCTGGCATACAGGGCTAGGGCCCTACTCCTTTGAGCCACAGGCGCCGCCCCACTATTTGTTTTTTTAATTTGGGAAACAGAAATCTCCATGACATATATGATTTCGGGATGCTACTTTTTTTTTTTTTTTTTAGGACTAGAGATCTGTGAATATTTTACAGAACCCACATAAAACACTGAAAATTTGTAATCATCTATAATTTCGAATATAAAACCAAGACAGTAGAGCTCAGTAGAAGATAGTAGTGCACCTGTAGAACCAGAAACTCAGGAGGCTGAGGCAGGAGGTCCACTTGAGCCCAAGAGTTTGAGACTGTAGTGCACTATAAACTACACCCCAGCCAGGACAATGCTGGGGTGAGCCTGTCTCTAAAAATAGTGAGACCCTATCTCTAAAAGTACAAAAACAAAAATGAGGATTCAGGCTTATAAATTCTAGAATGTTGCAAGGATTTCTGTGTTTTTAGAAAGAAAGTAAACTCCATTCAAAAGGGTGAAGGGATTAATTTTTTTCTTTTTAATTGTTTGGGATTCATTGAGGGTACAAAGAATTAGGTTACACTAGAATAGGCACGGTGGCTCACACCTGTAATCCTAGCACTCTGGGAGGCTGAGGTGGGTGGATAGCCTGAGCTTATGAGTTGGAGGCCAGCTTGAGCCAGAGTGAAACCTCATCTCTAAAAACAGCTGGGTGTTGTAGTGGGAGCCTATCATCCCAGCTGAGGAAAGAGAATTGCTTGAGTCTAAGAGCAACAAACCAAGACTGTGAGCTGTGATGCCACAGCACTCTACCCAGAGCAACAAACCAAGACTCTGTCTCAAAAAAAAAAAAAAGAAGAAGAAGATGAAAATAATTAGGTTGCACTGATTGCATTTGTTAGAGAAAGTTCCTCATAATTGTGTCCTGTCCCCAAGAATTGTGCCATACACTGTGACCCTCCAATCTGCCTCCTCTCCCCAATCCCTCATTCCCCTGTTCCCTCCTTGTATTAGATCCTCTACTGCCTTCATATTAGAATTGAGTACATTGGATTCTTGCTTCTCCATTCTTGTGATGCTTTACTAAGAAGAATGTGTTCCATCTCCATCCAGGTTAATACAAAAGATGTAAAGTCTCCATCTTTTTTAATGGTTGAATAGCATTCCATGGTATACATGTACCACAGCTATTTAACATAATGCTAGAAGTCCTAGCCAAAACAATCAGGCAAGAGAAGGAAATAAAAGGCATTCAAATGAGGGCAGAGAAGGTCAAACTCTCACTCTTTGCCAAAGATATTATCTTATATTTAGAGAACTCCAAAGACTCAACCACAAGACTCCTGGAAGTGATAAAAAAAAAAATACAGCAGTATCTCAGGATATCAAATCAATGTCCACAAATCAGTAGCCATTGTATATGCTAATAAAGGCCAAGATGAGAAGCTAATCAAGGAGACAATTCCCTTCATAGTAGCTTCAAAAAAAATTGAAATACCTAGAAATATACATAACAAAAGAGGTGAAGGACCTCTACAAAGGAAATTATGAAATCCTAAGAAAAGAAATAGCAGAAGATATTAACAAATGGAAGAACAATCCATGGTCATGGCTGGGAAGAATTAACATTGTCAAAATGTCTATACTTCCCAAAGCAATCTATGGATTCAATGCAATCCCCATTAAAATACCATCACCATATTTTCAGGATCTGGAAAAAATAATTCTTCATTTTGTATGGAACCAGAAGAAACCCTATATAGCCAAGGTAATTCTTAGTAATAAAAACAAAGATGGGGGTATCACTCTACCAGACTTTCGGCTATACTACAAGGCCATAGTGATCAAAACAGCATGGTATTGGTACAAAAATAGATACATTGACATTCAGAACCAAATAGAAAACCATGAGATGAAACTAACATCTTATAGCCACCTAATCTTTGATAAACCAAACAAGAAGATACAGGGGGGGAAAGAATCCCTATTCAATAAAGGGTGCTGGGAGAACTGGATATCCATATGTAAAAGACTGAAACTGGACCTGCACCTCTTACCACTTACAAAAATTGATTCAAGATGGATAAAAGATTTAAATCTAAGGCACATGACAATAAAAATCCTTGAAGAAAGTGTGGGGAAAACACTTGAAGATATCAGCCTGGGGAAAGATTTTATGAAGAAGACTTCTGTGGCAATTGCAACAATAAAAATAAACAAATGGGACTTAATTAAACCTAAAAGCTTCTGGACAGCTAAGGAAACAACAACCAAAGCAAATTGACAACCTTCAGAATGAGTAAAGAGATTTGTATATTATGAATCAGACAAAAACCTGATAACCAGGATCTATAGAGAACTCAAATTAGTCCACAAAAGCACCCCCAACAATCCCATAGTATAGAGACATGAACAGAACCTTCTCTGAAGAAGACAGATGAATGAAAAAATGCTCATTGTCCCTAATTATCAGAGCAATGCAAATTAAAACTACCCTGAGATACCACCTAACCCCAGTGTGAATGGCCCACATCACAAAGTCTCAAAGTTGTATATGCTGGCCTGGATGTGAAGAGAAAGGAACACTTTTATACTACTGGTGGGACTGCAAACTGATACAACATTTTTGGGAGGAAGTATGGAGAATCCTCAAAGAATTCAAATTAGACCTCCCACTTGATCCTGCAATTCCATTACTAGGCATCTACCCAGAAGGAAAAAAACCCTTTTATCATAAGGACATTTGCACTAGACTGTTTATGGCAGCTCAATTTACAATTGCCAAAATGCGGAAACAGCCTAAATGCCCACCAACCCAGGAATGGAGATCAATTATTTAACAAATATAGGTTGGATGCCCAGAATATGTCAAGAACTACGCTTGGTGCTGAGACTACAACAGTGAGATAAGACCAGTAGCTAATCTTTAAGGCATTTATTGTCTCATGAAGAATAGAAAGACAAATTAAAAAAGAAAAAAAAAACATTACAACACAGAGTGGTAAATATAATAATAGAGGTGAATACAGGAGGCTGTGGGGGGACACTTAAGAAAGAAATCTATTAAGCTGCCTTGGAGCGACCAAGACTTCTTGGAGAAAATGATACTAAACTGAGACCTGAGGGATCAGACCCAGTTAACCAGACAAAAGCTGGGAGGGAAAGACTGCTCCAAGCCAAGGATGTAGTGTTAATAAAATACTGAGAACAAGGGTAAGTAGCTTTCAAATCTCTGTGAAGAGTTAGGTAACGCTGGAGCTCAGAACAGAAGAAAGAAGAGAGGAGCCTTGAGCGGAGAACTCAGCAGCACCTAAATCCTGAAAGTACTAAACCCCTGTGAGAAGTTGGGTCTGTGTCTTCAAGCCATTGGGCAGCCAATGAAAGATTTTACTCAGAGAAACAATATGATCAGATCTGTGTTTTCAAAAATCACTCTGAATGCTTAAATAGATTGATGTGAGGAAGAATGGAAGTGGGGAAACCGTGAAGAGACTGTAATAGCCTTGTGAAGATACGATGGTGACTGAATGAGGGAGATGGAATGGATCATTTAGGAGGTAGGAGAAACAGGATGTGGCCATTGATTAGATGCAGGAACTAATGGTGAGCCAGAAATCCCGGGTAATTCCAGGTTATTGTCTTCAATCTACTTTCGTCTGTCTTCTTTACTGCCATTGCAGAACAGGACACCATGGTCTCTTGCTTGAACCAATAGAACAGCCTTCACATAGGTCTCTCCATTTCCAAATGCCTGTGCATGAAATCCACTGGAATGGCTCAAATAAAAAAAAAAAAATTCAGATAACAGCAAGTGTTGGAAAGATGTAAAAAACCTGGGCCTTCATACCACCATTTTTACTGATATAAATGTAAATGGTACAGTCACTTTGACAAGAAGCCTCACAGTTTCTCATATAATTAAATATGGAGTTACTATATGATTCCACTCCTAGGTATATACTCAGGAAAAATGAAAATATATACCCACACAAAAACTTGTACAAAAATATTTATAGAGGCATTATTCATAGTAATAAAAAGGTAAAAAGAACCCAAATTCCCCATCAATGGACAATTGAATAAATAAAATGTTGCATTTCATACAATTGAATATTATTTTGACTATTGTTTGGCTATAAAAATAAAGTACTGAAACATGCTACGGCATGAATGAACGTGAAAACATTATGCCCCATGAAATAAGCCAGTCCCAAGATACTGCACACTACGATTCCATTCATATGGAAGTCCAGAATAAGAAAAGCTATAGAGACAGAAAGTAGATTTAATGGCTGCTTAGGGCTAGAGGGAGAAAGGACAGTGAGTGCTAAAGGGTATTTGGTTTCCTTTTTTACTTCTGTTTTGGGGGCTGGGGTTCTTTTTAAGGTGATGGAAATATTATCAATTGACTGTGGTGATGATTGCATATTCATGTGAACATACGAAAAATCACAGAATTGTCCACTTTAATTAGATGAATTGTATTGGGAAGTGAATTATATCTCAATAAAGCTATTTTTAATAAATGGCTTTGCAAGCCCTTGCTTGCATGTCTTGTGGCACTCTACCCTCTGCAAAATCTACAAACCTACCTATAGCTCAAACATATAAAATTTTTTCCTAACTAAGTGCCACATTGGAGGTATTGTCAACCTGTGCCCCTGACTGGGGCAACAACTCTAAAACCTACTTTATCCCCTACCCCCAAGTTCCCCAGGACTGTACTTCTTGTTTGGAAATCAGGTATTAATTTGCCTCCATCCTGAAAACTCAGAGGCTTATGCCTTAGGGATGGTCACAAGAGATCTACAAATGTTGAAGAAAATGCCATCAATCAATCAAAAATGAAGCTATTGTTGACTACCTGAGGGAGTTTCCCAGAGAAATAGCTAACTTGTCATTTATATGCTCCCGGTAGGTAATTATCTCTATGACAGGAACCATCCAATTATAAACATAATGTAAGTTGGCCTCATCTTGCTACTTGGAGTCTTGTCAATAATAGCTTTTACTGAATGTTGCATGAGACAAACTGAAAATTTAGTCCTGGTCTCTACTGGTCAGGTTGTTTTTGTTTTTTAGGGTGTTTCTTTCTTTTTTTTCTTTTTTTTTGTTGGAGACAGAGTCTCACTCTGTTGCCCAGGCTACAGTGCTGTGGTATCAGCCTAATTCACAGCAACCTCAAACTCTTGAGTTCAAGCAATCCTCCTGCCTCAGTCTCCCAAGTAGCTGGGTAACAGGCTGCTAAACTATTGGTGAGATTAAAAAGAGTGCCGTAGAGTGATATTATGGGAAAATTCATCAGAAGCCAAGAAAGTGTAGGAATGAGGGGTAGATATCATTAGGAGATAAGTCTCCATGGGTCTCTTAGGTGTCTGCCAGACTTACGAGCAAAGGCACTGACCACCTCTATCCAGAGTAATTTTCATAGTGAACAGCCTTATGAGATAGAGATGGTGTCTCCCTCTGGGGCAAAGAGTAGTTTTTCCTATTGTCATTGCAAATGATTAGGGCTCCTTCTCTGCTGTAATCCAACCCACTGCAAATGCGATTGTCATTTGGTCCTCCTTCCACCACCCAGTAGGAATTGGGGATCAGGGAACTGATACTGAACTGACAAATTCAGGCAAACTCTATTGTTATGAGTATTAAACTGCCCTTTCTCTCTGATCCAGGAGTTATATTTCTTCTGCTAAGAAATCAAGCTATTCTGAGAGGCTAACTTGTTAGCTACAAATAGGGTAAAATCTCAGAGCTTTCATAGCTCTTGACAGAAGTCTGACTGCAAGTGAAGGGGCCTGAGAAAGAAAAAGAAGTGGTTGGAGGAGGAAATGGGATTGGTGGAAGTGTTTGTTTAGTTTTGGGTCAGCAGAAGGTTGATACATAATCATATTTAAATGATGATGGAGGGCCAGGTGTGGTGGCTCACACCTGTATTCCTAGCATTCTGGGAGACTGAGACAGGTGGATTGCCTAAGCTCACAGGTCGGAGACCAGCCTGAGCAACAGCGACACTCCGTCTCTAAAAATAGCTAGGCACTATGGCAGGTACCTATAGTCCCAGCTATTCAGGAGGCTGAGGCAAGAGAAGCGCTTGAGCCCAAGAATTTGAGGTTGGTATGAGCTATCACTCTAGGGCACTTTAATGAAGGTGACAAATGAGACTCTTTCTCAAAAAAAAATAAATAAAAATAAATGGTGATGGAAAGGAGCATCATTGTTTGTAATAACAAAAATTTGGAAATCATCCAAATGTCCATGAAGGTAGGATAGAAAAAAGTTGTGGCATATATTGTGTTTTTAACCAATGAAATGCTAGATAGCACTAAAAATGAAAGTCTATAGCTAGGTGTTTCAAAGTGGGTGAATCTCAAAAGCATGATAATGAATAAGAAGCAGCAGCAAATTACCCAGGAAAATACACAGTGTGAGGGTTGTTTTTGTTTTTTGTTTTGTTTTGTTTTGTTTTGAGACAGAGTCTCACTATGTTGCACTCAGTAGAGTGCCGTAGTGTCACAGCTCACAGCAACCTCAAACTCCTGGGTTTAAGTGATTCTCTTGCCTCAGCCTCCCAAGGAAGGCTTGGAAAGGAGTCAAAAGAAGAAGGCTCGTACCCACTAGCCTTGGTGCATGTGGCTGGCACCATAACCACTCTGCCACAGGCACTAAGCCTGTTTTGTTTTGTTTTATATTAGACAGTCCTACTCTGTCACCTATGCTGGAGTACAGTGCCCTGATCTAGCTCACTGCAACCTCAAGCTACTTGGCTCATGCAATCCTCCTTCCTCAGCCTCCCACATAGCTGGGACTACAAGCATTCACCACCATGCTTAGTGAATTTTTAAATTTTTTGTAGAAATGGTGCCTCTCTCTTGCTCAGGGTGGTCTTGAACTCTTGACCTCAAGTGATCCTCCTGCCTTGGCTTCCCAGAGTGCTAGGATTACAGGTGTGAGCCACCATGCCTGAACTGTGTTTGTTTTTATAAAGTTCAAAAACAGAAAGGCTTGGCGCCTGTAGCTTAAACAGCTAAGGTGCCAGCCACTACACTAGAGCTGGTGGGTTGGAGTCCAGCCGGGGCCTGCCAAACAACAAGGACAACTACAACCAAAAAATAGCCAGGCATTGTGCCAGGCGCCTGTAGTCCCAGCTACTTGGGGGGTTGAGGCAACAGAATCACATAAGCCCAGGAGTTGGAGGTTGCTGTGAGCTGTGATGCCACGTACTCTACACAGGGGACAGCTTGAGGCACTGTCTCAAAAAAAAGAAAAAGAAAAAGAAAAAGTAAACAATGCATTATTTAGGCATGTATGCAAAGGTGGCAAAACTAAGAAAATTATTAACCCAAAATTGAAAATAATGGTTATCAAGAGTGGGAGACATGATTCTGGAAGAGTGTAGGGAGGGCTTTTGGGGCATAACTATGTTCCAAATTTTGGCCTAGATGGTGAGTACACAGGCTGTCATTTCAGTATTTTTCTATAAGTTGTACATACATGTTTCCTTCTTTTAAGCATATATGCTATAAATATTTTATAATTTGTTTTTAAAGTGTTCTTGGAAAGGAGTCAAAAGAAGTAAAAAGAACTTAAGAATACAGTCGAGAGAGGCTAACTGAGGAGGCACAGGTGACAGAGCAGGAAGAGGACACTCCTGTGTTTACCATCCAAGAACAGCAGAGGCACCAACTTGGGCCACTGAGTGAGTTTGTCTCCCTCACCCCAGCATCGCATTGCAAGCCATTTTCTATTCTCCTCAAAGCCTCCTCTTTGCTGCTTGTATTATTACCACTTTCACCTGTACTCTTTTTTTGTTGTTTTAATTTTTTGGAGACAATTTCACTTTGTCGCCCCTGGTGGACAGCCATGGTGTCATAGCTCACAGCAACCTTAGAGTCTTGGGCTCAAGAGAGTCTCTTGCCTCAGCCTCCCAAGTAGCTGGGACTACATTGAACTTCACAATGGCCCAGCTAATTTTTTTTTTTTTTTTTAAGAGATGAGGGTCTCACTGTAGCTCAGGCTGGTCCCGAGCTCATGAACTCAGGAGATCCACCTGCCTCTGCCTCCCAGAGTGCTGGGATTACAGGCATGAGCCACCGTGCCTGGCCCACCTGTGTTTTTAAAAAGGCTGTTACAAGTTCCCAGACACAATGATATAAATACTTAGTTTATCCACTTAATAAATACTTACTAAGCACCTGCGTGGGTCAGGCACTCTGCTTGTAGCTTGTGATACAACTAGAACAAAGAGGACAAAACCTCCTGCCCTTTTATGTCTTATTATCCATTTGCTTACTCCTACTCCCAGGGTTATCTGCAGAGTAGAAAGTAAATTTCCAGGTACTGATGGACCTGGGAGAGGGACGTTGGGAAGGAAGAAAAACCTGGCCCCGTTAGACCATTACCTTCCCAAGGATGGCGTCTGTGTTTGACTTACCTCTGTAGCCACCAGGAAGTTTAGTTATTGCCTTGGATATAGTAGAAATGTTTACTGACTGAGGGAATGAATTAAGATGGTGCCTGCATGGATTGTTAGGATACACCAGACCACACCCCACTTTGTGCCTTCACACATTCTTTCATGGAGATGGATGATAATACTCATTATTCACAAATATCTCATTCTCAGCAGCCTTAGCTTCACAGACTTTTTATCCTTGAGCCCAGTACAACACATTACCTCTGTTAGATTTTCTTCTGCTGCAGTGATAAGAGGTGTATTCCCTGTCTTTGGGTGCTGAAAATCAAGGTTCCCAAGGATGGAATGAACTTTAGTAATGTGGTCACAGATGAGTTCCACATCACCTTCTGAAATGACTTCCAGGAAATCATGAATTAGTTTATTTTTATTCATCTTGTTAGTTCCTTGAAGAGAAAATAAATGACTTAATTATGTGAGAACCAGAAGCAGTGAGTGGGTGGTTCCAATGTAACACATTCTGCTTTTACTACCACCTGTTTCCTTCTTTATGTACAAAAATATTGTAACAGTTTTAAAGATAATTTTGGAAAAGGGAGAGAAATGCCACAGAATCATCAGGCTTGGTTTTTTGCACATATTTGGAATTAGGAACAATAATAATTTTACCATTATTTTAAAAATTCTGAAGTGGTACCGGAAAAGAGATGGATCGACACCAGAATGGAAAGAGCACAGGCTTTGGAGACCTGCAGAACCTGGATTTAACTCCCTTCTCCACAGATGACTGTGTGACCTTGAACATATTACTTATCTCTGAGTTTCCTTATCTTTAATTTGAAAATGGCAGTTCTCTCTTCAAAAGGTCGGTGAGAATCTGAAACATTATCTACAGAGGGGTGGCACATTCTATAGAAGAAAATTCTTGTTGGATTTTATTTTCTTTAGTGTTGTTTATTAATTGCCTCGTAATTATTTTCCTTTATAAATTGCCTATTTCCCCAACACTTCAGCAACAGGAGAATTCCATGCCTTACCCTTTTGTGTCCTCAATAATTCTAGCACAAAGTAAGTTATTGAGGAGCATGGTGGCTGCCATTGTAGATTTTCCAGGAAAGTTTTAATTTTTATATCCCATCATGGTTTCCACAATCAGCAAAGTAGCTCTGTAATTGCAATTTGGGGAGTCATCAAACTGCCCTTTTTCTACACGGAGCCTCTTGCATGTTTGAATCTCTGCATCTGACCCCACAGTCACTGTATGTAGCCGCATGTTCATTGAATGGGCAATTTACTTGCAATGATCTGGCACTGGGTTAATAGCAAAAGAACAAGAGTCTCATTTCTTTCCTTTTCTCACTGTGGAGAAAAGGAAAGAAAAATAAACAGGAAAAAGTCTAGCATTGGTCGTCAATATTCTAAACATCCAAATGCCTCACTATGGAGAAAAGGAAAGAAAAATAAACAGGAAAAAGTCTAGAATTGGTTGTCAATATTCTAAATGTCCAAATGCCTTCAGAATTCTAAGATCAGAGTATGTAGAGCCCTCATTCTCAAAAGAGACTACGTACTTCACCCTAGGAATAGTACTATTTCATGAATCCATCCATTCATTAAGAAGATCCTATAAGCCCTTTAGCAGCTCCCATTGACCTGTCTCAGTAGAACATAACATAAAATAGTTAAGAAAAAACATAAGAAAGAAAATGCATAATTAAGGGTTCACGCAAACAATAGATAATGAATATTGAGAAATGAGATGGATACCCCCTTGAAAGAAGGCATCTATGATATCTGGAGAAGCAGAGTGAAGGAGAAAGAGCCATTCTGTCAGTGGACAGGCCTTATACCCAGAACCCAGGAGGACAGCAGAACCAGATGGGAATTTATACTGCACTTCCCAACACGTTGGGAAGCCCATGGAGAGTTTTCAGCAGTGTGTTTTAGGAACCACTGGTACTTTAGGAAGATTATTATGATGGAAAATAGAAAGGCACAAACAATATCTGAAAGCAAATGATCACAGGATTTAGAACTGATTGGCTATAAAAAATGAGAATCCAAGAGGTTGGAGCTGGGTGTACCCAGTGCTGAGGGAGGCAAGTGTCTCCTTCTATGGAATGACAATATAATAATGTGAGATCAGCAACAGAACAACAGTGTACAAATAGAGCGTGTGGGCTCTATGCCTTTCATAGAAATTGTGGCCTTTGCTCAATGACGTTTCTTGAACTTGCCTGAACATAAAAATTGTCTTCTCCCTTATTGTAAGTAAAGATTCAGGGTACAATGTATATATTCCAGTGTTGAATACTCTAAAAGCCCAGACTTCCCCATCATGCAATATATCTGTATAACAAAATTACACTTGTACCCCACAAACTTATACAAATAATAAAAAAAGATTCCATGGCTCTTTAGTATGTATGAGATGAGGCTGAGAACTCTTTTCAATTTTTAACTTTTAAATTGACTAAGGCCAGGTACAATGACTCATACCTGTAATCCTAGCATTCTGGGAGGCCAAAATAGGGGGATTGCTTGAGCTCAGGAGTTCAAGACCACCCTGAGCAAGGGTGAGACCCTGTTTTTGTTGTTTAGGTTGTTTCAAAAATTTTGTCCGTTTTAATGTCATGTGTTTTTGTAGCTCCATATCTCAATAAATATTTATTCTACTGTGTCGTGGTATATACTGATCAATGGAGAATTTTGTACTCTATACATTGATGCTGTTCATTTTTTCTACTTTTAATTTTTTTTATTCTTTTCAGCCTATTACTATATGATGTCATTAAGTGATTTTCGGCCAATTTTTCTTTATGAATTCAAATTGAACCAAAGCGCTGCCGAAACAGCCCGAAAAATTAACCAAGCATTTGGCAATGATAGTGTTAATGAACGCACTGTTCGACGTTGGTTTGCAAAATTTCATTCTGGAAATTTTAGCCTTGAAGATGAGCCCTGAAGTGGTCAATCTAGAGTAACCCAGGATGAGGATTTGAGGACCCTGGTGGAGACTGACCCATCACAAATGGTGCATGGGATGGCAGAAGAACTGGGTGTCAGCTCCCATGCAGTTTTTGATGGTTTAAAACATATTGGAAAGGTCAAAAAGCTCGAAAAGTGAGTGCCCCACGATTTAAACAATTGGCAGAAATTGTCACGTTTTGAGGTTTGTTCTTCATTGCTTTTGCGCAACCAAAACGATCCTTTTTTGGATCGGATCATCACGTGTGATGAA
>CAUYPK010027205.1:0-13788 GCA_963574355.1 Loris lydekkerianus
CGCCCCTGAGTAACAACATCGCGCTGAGAGGAAGTACATCCGCTGCGGCTTTAATGATAAACAAGTTTAAGAAAGTAACCCTAATTGGCCCGGAGGCCGCATGCTGCGCTCGTGGCCTTAGCGTGCCCCACTGCTTTGTATAGGAATTGTGCATGCTCTGTGCACGTGTGCTGTGCTGTGATTGGCTGTGCCACATTATAAGAGGGGTGCTGGGGAGGACAAAGGGGAGAAGAAGAATCACCCCGGAGGAAAAGAATGCTGTGCTCGGAGCTCTCCTGCAATAAAGTCTTGTGAAGCCTTCGTTGGTGTCCTCGTCTCTGCTGGTTGGCGGCGCGGCGACACTGACACCGACAATTTTACAAGCAGAAAATGTGAAATATCCCTCTTCCCTAACAACTACAATGACAAATATGTTAGAGCTGATAAACAGATTCAGTAACATTGCCAGGTACAAAAGCAACACACAAAAATCAGTTCCATTTATGTACAGTACCAGTGATCTATTAGTAAAGGAAATTTAAAAAAAAATTGTTAGTAATAGCGTAAAAAACTAAAATACTTAGGTGTTAACCCATGTATAACAAAACCTGCAAAAAGTGCTCAAAGAAATTATAGAAGACAAAAATATATACAAATATATTTTATGTTCATGAGTTGGAAGATTTAATGTAGTTACGATGTTCATAATACTCAGAACAAACTACAAAATCAACACAACTTCTATCAAAAACCTAATAGTGGTTTTTGTAAAAATAGAAAACTCTAAAATTCCATCCTAAAATTCATAGGAAACCTGAAGGAACTTTTTTGCCAAAACAATTAGAAAAAAGAAGAACTACATTGGAGACCAGAACTTCCTGATTTCAAAATGTATTACAAAGCTACAATAATCAAAGGAGTGTTGCACTGGCATATAGACAATAAATAGATAATGAAAATAATATAGAAAGATGAAATAACACCTCTTGCATGTGGTTAAATGATTATCAAACCTACTCAATAGGAAAGGAAAATCTCTTCAATTGTATAGGGAAAAATGGATATCTACTCACAAAAGAATAAAGTTGGGCCCTCCCTGTGCACTATATATAAAATTTAATTAAAAACATGTAAAACACCTAAAAACTAAAACTATAACATTTCAGGAAGAAAATGTAGACAAAACTTTATAATACTGAGCTTGGTTGTGTTTTCTTGGATATAATACCAACAGCATAGCCAACAAAAAAAAAAAAGAAAATTGACCAAAATACATCAAACTTGAAAACCTTTTTGTATCAAAGGACAAAAACAGCAGAGTGAAAAACAACCTATGCAATTAAATAAAATATTTGCAAATCGTTCATCTGTTTTGGGGCTAATATTCATATTATAGTATGAAAAGAATACTTATATTTTAATAATAAGGAAACAAAATAACCAAATGAAAATATTGTCAAAAAACTTGAATAGTTGTACCATAGCCAGTGAAGATATTAAAAGATGTTCAACATCATTACTCAACAGATAATGTAAAAGAAAACTTCAATGAGATTGTACCTCCTATCCATTAGAACTGTTACTACCCATACAAAAAAGCAAAATATAAAACTCCTGAAAATCAGACAATAAAAATATTGGTAAGAATGTTTAGAAATTAGAACTCTTTTGTGCTTTTGGTGGGATTGCAAAGTGGTTCAACTGTTGTGGAAAACGGTATGGCGTTTTTTCAAAATATTAAAAATAGTATTGCTATGTGACTGAAAAATCTCACTTCTTTATATGTATATGCAAAAGAGTTGAAAGCAAGGTCTCAGCGTGTATTTTCTCATTGTGTTTACAGTAATGGTAGTTATAATAACCAACTGACAGAAGCAACACTAATGTCTATTGGTAGGTATACGATTATAATAGAATATTATTCAGGCTTGGAAAAGAAGAAAATCCTCATACATGCTATAGCATGGATGGAACTTAAAGATAAGAGCTAAGTGAATTAAACCAAACATAAAAAAGAAATATTGTCATCTCCCTTATATAATGTACCTGGAGTAGAGTAATCACAATTTGTAAACACAGATAGTAGAATGATGGGTATCACTGACTTTGGAAAGGGGGAAAGCTGAATTGTTCTTGGTGGTTATGGAATTTCAGATTTACAAAATAAGATATTTGTGGGTATCTGTTCAAAATAATCTGAATATATTAACGTTATTGCACTATATACTTACAAAAGTTAAGATGGTAAATTTTATGTTTTGCATTTTTAACTGCAAAAAAACCCGAAGTTATTCACAATCAAAAAAGTTTGAAGTCACTTATACCTTCAGTCAGATCAGAGTATGAAACAAAGGGTTTTTAATACGTGAATGATCACAAACAAATTACTTCTAACATATATTTTTGGAGTAAAGTCCTGGAAGCTTTATACCAAAACAGGGGCGAGGAGAACTCCATGAAACAAACTACAGAAAAGCCCCAAATTGGACCCTCCAATATAACAGTTAGATGGTAGCAGGTCTCAGACTAACAGAGAAGGTGTATGTCTCCATTACAAGATTAAAGAGGTCCAAAACTTGGTTACCAAAATCAGTGCACAGCTCGCCAAATGTGTCTAATTCTTCCAACAATGGGCTATGCCAAGTATTTCTAAAATGGAGATTTAAAGGAGTCTAGTTTTGTGTGAGCATTCAGAATTACAAAGAAAGCTTAATAAATAAAAACAGAAAATTATTTTGAAGGGAAATAGTTGGACAAACAAGGGGGACGAGTAAATGGAAAAGGTGAAAGTACTGATAAAACACTGAATTTGTAAGGAAGCAGTGCGTACGCATCTACCTTCCCCAGCATAAAATGCTTTCGAGAGTGGTAGGAGAAACGTGAAGATTAATTTAAATATTAGAATAAATACTGACTTCATTAAAATAAAGTAAACTGTGGCAGCACATTAATGTGACGAGTTTACAAACTATGAACAAAAAACACCCTGAGTCAAACACTATGTCCATACAGCAGAATCAGTAGGCTCTGGACGGACAGGACAAGAACACTCTATGTCGACCCTTCCATGAGCTGGATGTTGAAAATCATTTTTCCTCACGCTTACGACCAGCCTCCCTCTGACTTCACACACTTCAGTAGACATTAAGGTTGGTACTGTTTGGCTATTAAAAAAAAAAAAAAATGCACAAAAATATCTGTTTATCCTACATCCAAAAGTGAAGCAGATATGATGCTAAGATGATTTTTGTAAAGGAAAAAAAAAGGAGCACTGCCATGAGAATTAAAAACAGTGATTTAGCATCATTATTTCTATTTGACATTTGCTGTTTGAGCAAAGTAGCTTATATTAAATTTTGTTGATTATAAGGAATCCTATATACAGACAGCACAAAGATTATTTTAAGAGTCATCCCCCTTGTATTTTTCCCTTTAACAACTTTCTTTTTGCCTTATTTTTAACAAGAGGGATGACATACTGCGATCTTTTTCCAATTGCTAAGCTTCAGCAGGAAGCTGCTTGCAGCTGGGATTGGTAATGCAGTGATGCATCCCAGGACGTTCTTCGGTTACATGTGGCACTTCAAAGGATGTTCAAAGGATCCAACCGAGAGGATCTTAGGCCAGCCTCAGAATGGCAAAAAGATCAACATGTGAGGTTCTGTCTTTGAAGCAACACATGTAGCTATAGACGTCAGAGCTTTGGTCCATGTGGTATATTTTACTTGAAGAGCTGACTTAATACACAAAGAAACACTGGGAAGAGTTAAAGTCTCAAAGAGCCTGCTGCACTTAGCTGGAAAATAATTGTTTTTGTTATTTAAACATATACAGCAGAACTCATTATGACATTTGAATTTGGTAAACACAGCAAAGAAAGAAACAGACAAAAAAAAGAAGGGAATTCTAAAAAAAAAGCTAAGTGTATGTACGGTTCCTGACTTGATTTTTCAGCTAAAAGTAAAATGGTTCCTATAATACCAACCCTAGCTTTATTATTTACATGAAAAATATTATATCATAGTCTATATTCTGTAGAGTTCCTCATTTTATGATAATTACCTGATGGAGAAAAACGTGCATTAAGCCTTTCACATCACTAACCAGAATCCCATCTAATGCTGCACAATAATACATCCTGAAATAAATACTGAATTGTGGTCAAATGGAATGATCTCTAATTAAAGTATTCCAATTTTCTTTTTTATAGCTTATATTTCATTGAGGATTTTTGCATCTGGATAGAACTGGAGATCATTCTCCTAAGCGAAGTAGCTCAAGAATGGAAAAACAAACGCCACATGTTCTGACTACAAAATGGGAACTAACTGATGAGCACATATGTGCACAGAGGGAAGTAAAACTCAGTGGAAATCACCTAGGAGAACTGGGAGGAGGGGAGGAGCCGAGAAGACCACATGTTATACAGTGAACACTATAGGGTGATGGGCACACCTCTAGCCAGGACTCAGCCATTACACAGGTGATTCATATAACCTAAAATATTCATATCCCCTCAATATTTTGAAATAAAAATAATCTCCTCTTTACCACTGGTATTTGGAAATACATTTAAAATGATCAGAACACCTTATTAACTCAAACAAAAAGAATAAAAACAAAGCATTTTTTAATAAATCATGATCGCAAAGCTGTAATAACAACCCAAACAGTGAGGTTGCAGCTGAAGTATCAGCAAGAAGAGGAAACCCCGGACAATAGAGAACTCTGAGCATCTTGGCAACTTGAAAGCTTTGGACATCACTGAGAAAGGACCATGGCAGCATTTACATATAGTAAACTTCTTAGTTCATCCTTAAGTCCTCTTAATTACTGACCGAATACAAATCTTAGTTTATTTGTGTTATTAAAAATATGTGATATGGGCACATTAAAAACATAGTACATTAATGTTCTCTTAATAATATATATACACGTTCCCCACTTCTAGCACATCTCTAAAACCACCCAATCTGCCCCTAAATTATCCATCTATACCTCATCTTCTTCCCTCCCCTCCAAGAAGTAACTCTTATGCTCAATTTTACTCTTGTTTTCCTTTGGGAAATTTTGTTGATTTTTCATAAATGCACTTCTTTTTAAGTAATGCATTGCTATTTTTAACTTACAAGCAATTATTAATCCTTCTGTAAGTGGCTTTTTACGATTCCAACATTTGCAAAAAACATTCTTGTAGATGTATATGGCTAGAATTGTTCATTTTCTTAACCAGGTAGTTTGCTGTATACATTAATCTAGGTTGGTGCAGAGGCTCATACCTGTTGTCCTAGCACTCTGGGACAAGGAGGTGGGAGATCACCTGAGCTCTAGAATTTAAGACCAGCTTGAGCAAGAGGGACAGCCAGTCAGTCTCTAGTGAAAATAAACAAGCTAGCCAGACATTGTGGGGGTCGCCTGTTGTCTCAGCTACTCAGGAGACTGAAACAAGGGGATTGTTTGAGCCCAAGAGTTTGAGGTTGCTGTGTGCTATAACAGAGCACTCAACACTAGGGTGGCTAAGGGACACTCTATCTCAAAGAAAAAAAAAAAAATTTGCACTCTTGTAATGAAAAAATATATATACACTACTTTTCGTTTTTCTCTAAAAACTTCTGCTTAAAAATTCTACAATTTACTTATAATTATTGGAATGCTGTTATTGATATCTTCAACTTTATAAGGCAGTGTAAAATTATTTTCCAAGGTGAATGAAAAAGTTCACATTCCTTTCAGCAGTATATGAATGAGTTTCAATGCTACACGCAACTATGCATTTAAACTTAAGAAATCTTTAAACTTAAGAAATATATTCATCCAAAAAATTAAGAAACTGAAAAGTCAAAAATTTGAAAAGATATTTTCTAAACGTATGAAATCCACTATTTCACTGTGGATTTAAATTTCATTTACTTGTGAAGAGCCCATGTGTCCTATTTACAAAACATTCCCTTTTTAATCTTTGTCAAAAATATCTAAGTTTATTGTGAATTACTTCTTTGCCATTTAATTGTTTCTCTCTCTCTCTCTCTCTCTCTCTCTCTCTCTCTCGCTCTCTCTCTCTCTCTCTCTCTCTCTCTCTCCAAACATGGAACAAAGTTTATTGCAGTTTGACCGGGGGCTGGGTTTGAACCCACGACCCTCTGTATATGGGGCTGATGTGGAACAAAGTTTATTAAGGAAGAGAAAGGAAAGGTAAGTTTACCTATAAGAGCAAAGATTACAAAGCAAGCAAGATCCGTTCACTACAGACAGCGAATGAGCCTCCGTGGACAGGGCAAGAAGGCAAACTGCAAGTGGCAAAGAGGCCTTTCTTTTTTTTTTCTTAATGATTTACTTTGACTTTACTCTTAAGTTCATTATAAATTCTAGATTTTAAATAGTTGCTTGATTATACGTTTAGGAAATATCTTTTCAAATTTTTGACTTTTCAGTTTCTTAATTTTTGGGATGAATATATTTCTTAAGTTTAAAATAATAAAAATTTTCACTTTTTTGTTTTTTTGGGGGGGGGCTATTTAATAAAATTATTAAAATGAACATTAGAAAGATACTATTATTTAATGCTTCGAATTTGGTTTTTAATGAAAGCATTTAATTTACCTGGAATTGATTTCTATCTGTGGCTCACCATTTTCTTGACCGCATTTACTACACAGTTCATGATTTTTTTTTGTTTGTTTGTTTTATGACTCCATTTTCTCTGTTCTGTCTCCAAACACTGCCTTTGAAAAAAATAATTTGTCACACATATATAATATATTATATTAAGAAAAATAAGAAATTCACAGCAAATGAAATATACATTTATCATTTTATGTAAAATATATTAAGCTTTAGATTTTTCATTAAAAAATAGAGTGACAACAACATATTTCGACCCTTTCCTCCGACGTTATACACTGGAGTGCAGACATTTCATCCAGTGTAGCTCGAAATTCTGGTCATCTTGAAAATGAGTAATCACTTCAAAAAAACCATCATCACATTGGAGCTCTGGTGAAGATTTTCTTTTTATTTCAACATAAAAACACATTCCAGCGATGAAAATTGAGAATATGTGAAAAGATTAACTTTTGTTCAAGTATCAATAAAGTCATTGAAGTTATTAATGATCACTTAAGAGCCGTCTTTCCTGCACTACTCAAACTCTCAGGGAAATATCCTTCATACATCATTTATATTACAATAGATAACCTTTTATTCTTAAGTTGAAATAGTTGTAAATAAATCAATATTTAAAGAATAAAAAAATCCATTTGAGGAAACTGTTTTTTGTTTCTACACATTTCTGTTTTCAAATCACTTCGACATGGATGACTATGGTGACACTATGTCACCTTTCTCATATGGGGCATCACATTACCATGTGACTCGAGTCATTATCTTTTAAGAATTCTGGAAAATTTAACAAAACTACTTGACTAACACTTTGAAAATTATTCTCAGTTTTCTGTGTAGCTCTATTACTCAAAGGTGCCTACTGAATTTAATAAAAATAAAGTTTTGATACCAAAGGACAGAGAGAGAAGGAGGCATAAAAACATAAAAAGCAAACAAACAAACAAACAAAAAAAAAACATAGGCTGATATAAGAAATTATCATTAAAATATCTTGCTTATAATTTCTCCACAGGAGAATTCACCAACATTTTGAATGGTGACACTATTTTGGAAATAAAAATATATTGTGTTATACATAAATTTTTAGACACATGTTAGCAAAGCTGAATGCCTGGAAGTTGATTTATTTAAAACTTTCTATGCTAATATTGGCTTATTTTTAACCACCCCACAGGATGTGAGTACTCACAGAAAGGTACTCAAACTTGTCTTTTTGAAATTATCATAAATTCACTTCATAAATTTATTTATTTATTTATTTATTTATTTATTGGTTGTTTTCTGCATCATTAAATCTTTTTTGGCACAAATTTATCTTCTAAATAATGACTAGAACAAGTTGTTCTTAATGTCCAAATCAGAAAATCTGACAACCTTTTTAAAAAAGCTTTCAAAGTTTTGTGCCAAGAATTATATGGTACATAAAACTGATCTAAATTGATGCAAAGTCATTTACAGTCTTTCTCTGTTCTACTTTGCTTGAATATCTTCATATTTTGTTGCTATTGAAATATGTTTTATTAGGTTGGATACTTAGATTGATTAAAGGTATTTTATAGTACCCACTTCATAGGTCATGATATCAGCTTGACAGCTGACTGATCCAGAGTTCTGAATTACATCTGACCCAAGAATTTAAGAAAATTATTATGAACCTATATCACCAAAACAAACAAACAAACAGATCAAAATACCTCTTTGGAGTCCTTCAGTCTCTTCAGATTTAATTATATCCTCCATTC
This sequence comes from Loris lydekkerianus, assembly GCA_963574355.1. Taxonomy (NCBI): domain Eukaryota; kingdom Metazoa; phylum Chordata; class Mammalia; order Primates; family Lorisidae; genus Loris; species Loris lydekkerianus. The sequence continues at coordinate 8,343 of CAUYPK010027205.1, forward strand.
TACTTCAAATGTACTAATTTTTCCTGAATAATTCCTCAACTTCTTAATTTTCTTTAATTAGACACATTTTCAAGTTTTGATTTACTTTTTGTCAAGTCAAATAAACACATAAGTATGTGTATACCTTCATGTATATATACACTCATATATAAATATACATATGGATATATACGTGTACACATACTTACATATGTGTGTATACCATGATTTTTTTCTCATTGTTTTTACCACAATTATTGTAATACACTTTCATACTTTGAATGCAATCAATATGCTAAAAGGTCCCTATTAACAGACCTAACTATTGTTTTGGTCTTCTAATATACTTCAAGTTGATGTTTCCAAAGCTGACCCTTTGCGTTGGCTCTGCCATCCACTTAGAATGCTCTTGTCTTTATCCATTTCATGTCTGGATATGTGGTAACCCTCATTTTTCAACATGATTCTCATTGTCTACCCATTGTAGCATTTTGTTATTTGCATTTATGTTACCTATTTTTTTGCTAATTATTTTTATTCTCTCTGTTAGATATAAACTGAAGAAAAAGAAGTGGATTAGGACACTCAAGATCAAGTATAAACAAGACATTGTTTATTTTGACACTTCAGTGAAAGTGGGCTATGATCTAAAAATTATTGGCGAGGGTTTAGGGAGGGAGGGAGGTCTTACATAACTGGTCTAGGGGAGCTCGTTTCTGTCAAGGACCACCAAACTGTTGTTCTCATCAGGACATCAAAGATGTTACGGGATTCCCCTGGAAGGTTCCTCTTATCATAGTGTCAGCATATTTCTTTAGGTGGGTCTGTAATTGGGCAGGTGCAAGGATGAGCCTACAGCATATCTCACTTATTTAAGTCCACCTGTAACTGGGCTTTCAAGATGGGGTTAGCTTAGCCAACCTACCACTCATGAGTTCACGAAATACATCTCTCTTATTTAATACTGCATTACTTTGATAAGTTCCTAGCCAATCAGAAAGTGATTGATAAATGTTAAAATGACAAGTTTGTATTGAAAAAATTTACCAGATAATTATTATCAGAAAAATTTGGTGTCTTTATACTTAAATATTTTAGGACTACTCATTTTGGTAAAATAGGAAAATATTTTACAGGTAATATCATTTGCTTTGTTCAATAAATTCATTATTTGTGAGTTTTTTTTGTATGGTAGTCTTCTAATACCTTCATTAATGCTTTAAATTTTAGGTACTTGTGGAAATATATTGTTATATTTTGTTACATGAAATTGACCTTTTATGACTAACTTCTTCACTTGCTATTTTAAATATTGCATCATGTTATGAAATTATAGCAGTTATGTTTAAATCTAATTATAATATCATATCTTTTCACATTTCTAGTTAATTGGAAATAATAACCTCCTACTTAAACCTTTAAAGTGGAAATAACACACACACAGGTGTATGCACTTGACTGAAGTACTTCTAAAAGCTATTGCAAAAATTAAAATATTAAATGCTTCACTTTTATACTTCTGCATATCTTTGGATATTTAAAATTATTCAGAAAAAAGTTCTAACTTGACTTAAATGTCCAATTAAATGTATTAAATGGAAATGTTTATGTCAAATAAAAAGAAAAAAGTGGGGTCTTTCCCACAAACTCTCCTCTTCAAAGAGAAGAATATATCAAAATCTTCAATGTATTAAGCACATCATTGATACAAAATCTCCTGCACAAGGTATTTTTTACATTATTTTCCATGGAAGAATTTGGCAAAGGGTTGTCCAAAAATAGAGCAACTTAACAACAACAACAACAACAAAAAAAAAAAAAAAAAAAAAATTAAAGGAAGCAAGGACATATAGAAATTATTTTTATAAAACAAGAAACACCCAAAGTATTAATGATTAATGACTAATCATTAAACAAGATATATATTTTAAGGAAATACATTGTCCAGAAATTTCTTTGATTAAAAACATCCCTCCATTTAGAATAGCATTTTCTTGTTAACATCTTAAAAGGTTAGTGTGTTTCATGCAAACAACTGCTGTTTAATATATAGAATTTTTTTGGTACTTGTACCATATAGAATCCTTGAATAGAACAGATATTTAATGTTTCAGAAAAATAAAAACATAGAATGAATATTAATTTTATGTAGGAAGCAAGTTATTGGATTAAAAAAAAAAGTTTTACACCTTAATTAGGGAACAAGCTATTTTCTATGTTCATTTGGAGTACTTGATGTCTTAGAATCCATGAATAAGATAATTTGATTAAATACAATCTTCATTATAAGTAGAAGGTGTGATTTACATTTCATTCTAGTTAAAGGATGTGTGTGTGAGAGAGAGAGAGAAAGAGAGAGCGACAAAAAATACTGTGGTCAGCTGCACGCTGCAGACAATCAGGTGACAACCCACACCTCCCTAGATATTTAGATTCAATGCTTATATATAAACCAACCCGTCTAGATTGGTCTGTATTTACAAAGTGGTCAATATTGCTTACTGTGTTGCTTACATGATGCTTTCTTAAACTTGCAATTCCCCCATGCAGCTTCTTCTGAGAGGGCAACCTAAGCAGCAAGAGGGGAGGGGAGAGTTAAACTTTGCCTAAAGTGCAAAGTTGAAATATACTTAATTCTTCATAATTTATTCTTTGAAACTGTAAAATCTGTATACTGCATAGGTTATCTCTCTTGATTTTAATACTCAAAGAGTCTACTAAAAGTATTTGAGTAAATGTAATGTTCTGAAAAACCATATCACAGTAAGTTTAATACAATCCCAGTGAGTTATGATTGACTATCAATATCATTTACAAATGATACTGTGAACAAACTCAGCGAAATAAATTTTAATAAAAATGTAAAAATACTGATAGATTCTGTAATAGTTGCTTAAAATAAATTACTCTCCTTAGATATTGAAGGAAAAAAAATCCACAAATCACAGCAATTATATCATTCTCTTTATAGAAAAATAAAACACATATCTGTAACTGCTAGCATAGAGCAGGAAGTTTCTTCTGTGTGATAATTAATTTTCACATTAAATTATTTAGTGTAAGTTAGACAAAGTTTTTAGAGATTAAAAAAGTATGCATAGTTGATGTGCCCAGTACTTCTGTTAGTCAGCTTTCATTTAATAAAAAAAAAAAAAAAAAAAAAAAAAACATTTATTAGGTGTTGCTCCTGTGGCTCCAAGGAGTAGACCACCGCCCCATACACCGGAGGTGGCGGGTTCAAACCCAGCCCAGCCAAAACAACAACAACAACACACACAAAAAAAACATTTATCAGACACTAAGTAGCAAATGATATAAATTTCTGAATGAAAGTAGAGAAGTGATCCAGCACAGAGAACTGGTCACAGAAAGTGCTGAAATTAATAGAGACTATTACTTGAATTCATCTTCTAATACATTGACTTTTTTATGTTGCCAACTTTGCTTGGCAAGGGAAATATACATTTTTAAAGCACCAAATAAATAACTGGAAATTTACCCAATTAAGAGAAAAACCTGAAATGCTTTATTTTTTCAATCTCCTTCTTCATTCAGCCACAAACACTTAGGATATAAATTGCGTCTCAATACATTTTGTCATGGAAAGGACGCACTTTCATGCCTTCCAGCAGTCGTATTTAAAATGATACTACTATGACCTGAAAATGTTGAGAACCATACAAATTAACACATTCCCAAATACTCGAGCTTAAAGTTAATCATCTGCAGAAAAGCAGAAAATAATGAAGCGGTGGTGATTATGGCACTGATCACATCCCAATTTTTCACTCCCCTCCACACACAATCAAACACTATCATATGCACATTATTTCTTAGCACTGGTTCATGCTGATAGAAAGGGCAAGAATGCATATTTATTAAATGATTAATTAATGCATGCGGTTCCAGGACAGTGCACTAAACACCACTCAAAACAAAGGCAAAACAAAGCAATTATTGTGCTGAAGAGGAATGTAAAAACAAAAACCTAATTTATATAATCAGGCTGGTATTTTTAAAAGATGACTCAGGCGTTGAAACAAAAAAATGGATTGGAGAGGGTTATGAATCAAAGTAATGAGTTCTTACAGTACTTATAAAGTAGTCAAAGCATAGAAGAAGAATCATGGAAATAGTACTGGAGAAAATAAACTGATCACTTTTGAGTCAGGACACGCTATTTTCTCTGTCATGGGCAGGAACAGGACCTGGTACTACAGGCAATGTTGGGGGCACAGATAATTAAATAGATGGAGTTTTAAGTCATGAAGTCTGATGGAATTGATGGATAAAATTAAGGGTATCAATAAAATGAATGTAAAATAAGGTAAATCTTCATTTTCATTCAGCTTAATCTAGAATTGAGCATTTCATTTATTATACATTAAGAAACAAACCACCATAGTTGGAGTATTTGTAAATTTGTCAGCCACAAATAGAGATTTGCATAGAGATTTTTACGTTACATTGAAGTGTTCATTGATTTAATAATATTCAAATATTGTTTAAACCCTTCTACTACTTTAACTTTGAAATTATAATATTTATTAGAAATATTATTAGGTCATAGTTGTATATGTGAGTAAACATGCACATACATTATATCATATCTTTTATTGATATTTGATAACTACATTGTAATATAATTGGTATCTTTGTAAACTTCGTTATTCACTTTACATATTAGAAAGCAATGTTCCTTAACTTTCCACTGTCCAATGAGATGCTGAGAAACACTGTTCATAAGAATACAACTATATGTATTAAATAGTACAAATGTACGTATTAGCTTTATCAGCAGAAGCTGACATTGACAATATGAGAAACCTACTTGAATTTTGAACAGTTCACCAATAGCTGGAAGTGATTAGTGGTTTTTTTCTATCCTCACAATTCTGCTTCCGGCTATTCAATACACAGGCAGCAACACTAGCAAAATAAAATGGCCTGATCTGAGTGTGACTCCGAATGGAGGGGGAATGCAAAATCTTTGTGTGTTTTGCATGTATGTGTGTTAAGTAAGGCTTATTGGTAGCTCTATTGTTTACAGTCTGTAAGATGCAACTTCATTGTGCCTGTGCAAACAGGACACATTCCCTTAAAATCTAATCAAACATTTCCATCCATTTAGAATCTAGATAAAAGATTATATGGCAATACTGTTCTTGCTACATTATTATAGAAATACTATAGAATACAAGAGCATGGGGAAAGCAAATGACATGACCCTGAGTCATCTGAACTAGATAATTTGATGAATCATTTTAGGGTAAGATCAGAAAACAAAGAGGAGAAGAAGATCCATGCACACCACATTCAGGAGCAAAATGCATCAGACTCTTACTCTGTGCTAGGTACATGAGGGAGTAATGATGAATTTCAAACATGAAATTGCCAGGAAGGTTATGTTAACCAGTGTGATGTAAATGTGTCAACCGGTCTGTGAAACTAGTGTATGATGCCCCAT
>CAUYPK010027210.1:0-30885 GCA_963574355.1 Loris lydekkerianus
ACATTGATATGATCATGGGGCGTCATACACTAGCTTCATAGACCGTTTGACACATTTTCATCACAATGGTTAACATAGCCTTCCTGGCATTTTCTTAGTTACTGTGCCAAGACATTTACATTCCACATTTACTAAGTTTTGCATATACCCTTATAAGATGCCCTGCAGGTGTAATCCCACCAATACCCCTCCCTCCACCCACCTCCCCCCTCCCTCCCCTCCCTTTCCCCCTTCCCCTTATTCTTAGGTTGTAACTGGGTTATAGCTTTCATATGAAAGCCATAAATTAGTTTCATAGTAGGGCTGAGTACATTGGATACTTTTCCTTCCATTCTTGAGATACTTTACTAAGAAGAATATGTTCCAGCTCCATCCATGTAAATATGAAAGAGGTGAAGTCTCCATCTTTCTTTAAGGCTGCATAATACTCCCATCTTTTTCAATTTTATTGAAATCATACTATATAAATCACTTGTTCAATTTAGGGGGCTCAGGGACCAAGTTCAGAACAGGAGTTCCAAGTCTGAACTGCAGTTTCCTCATCTCTTCAAGCAGTTTTGATGATTTTTAGGTGACATAATAGCTAGGAAAGTGTTCTGTAAACTCCAAAGAGCTGTGCAAACATGCTCAATAGTTGATGTCACAAGTGTAATGCGTGCACATATGCGTTGGGGACATTTGTGCCAAGATGGCAGAATGGCAGGTAGTGACCAGGGACAACGTGTCACCTGAAACCTCGGCTACAGCCTGTTAAGCTGGGGACAGCTGAAGAGAGAGCCTTGTCTGTGAAGAACTTAGAGATGGGAGAATCATTCTTACCCAGGGTATGTGACCTTAACAGGCTACTGCCCACACATCTGGTCACGTTTGAAAATGTAAGTTTTATTTAAGATCTGAGCTGAAATGCTAAGCCTGAAGCTTTGCCTAGCCCTGTCCAGAGAGCCTGTAGCCCACATTCCCGGCTCCGGCCCACCTGCCCCCATCCGGGGTGCTGGCCTGCATGGACAGAGCCCCGGCAGAAGCCGCTGCCCTGCGTGCGGCTGCAGCATCTCCGTTCTCCCCGACTTGGCTTTGCTTTCTCCCTCAGCAAAATGAGAACCTGGCATTTGATGAATTCTAGGAGTGCACGTATTTATATTAACATTAGCCCAAAGAAAACATAATCAAAGACATAACAACAGACAAATAGGAAGAGAATGCTTATCTCAAAATTAAATAAAAATGACTTTATTTTTTATTTGGCAAATGTTATGCCTAGCACAATTTTCTTCTTGCAACCGGAAAAATCCAGAATAAATAGCCAACACATAGAAGGATGTTCTGGGTCTTACTGTCTCACTCTTTCTCAGCAGGTCTCTGTCATTTGAATTTCTCTTCTGCAATGTTTGTGCTATTAATCTATAAAATCTCTTTCACTTGAATTTAAAGAAAGATGGTGTTTTCTAACCAGATTAACGAAGTAAAACAAAAGATGAATAGAAGCAGTTAAATGGAAAATTGTCACTATTTCATTGCTTTGGCTATGACTGGAGTAGCGAACTCTGCTATTTTACTGGCAGACTAACTACTGTACTCCAGTTCAACCATGTGTTTCCCCGAAAGTGGAGTGACACAACGAGAAAGTGACCCAGCCCTTTCTGTTGCAGTGCTTTCCAACACCAGGGAGGTTGTGCTTCCACCTTCTCCTTATCCAGAAACGTCCTGAGGAGGAGAGAGAAAGACAGATGTTTGGTCTCTACAGCAAAACCTTATCTTGGGTGGGAGGGTAGGCACATCCTAAAAGCTACCAATGTTCGCTTTCATGTCTGGTTCCCCATGATGACAAGAGAGGAAAAAAAGAGAAGGGGAGAGAGAGAGGACATTGAGGCCTGACACCTGTTTTAAATGTATAATAGACCAGCAAGAAATAGTGTAACCACTTCATTATCCAAAATATGAATTAAAAACATGAATTGAAAAACCAAAATTATGGTGGGTGGAAACCCCACCCCCATCCCCAACAGGGCATTGGCAGCGCTAACCTGGTATTTACTGTTCACTTTAACTGCAGTGCCTAGCAAGCACTTTCTCAGCCTGCATCACACAAAAAAGTATATAATTCATATGCCTAAGATTTTGCCCCAGCTTTCCTTCCATATTTTACAATGTTTGAGACTGTTTGTGTGTTTGCTATATATCAGTTGACACCTCTGTAAAATCTTTATATTGAATGCCTTTGGCAACTGTGGGCCAAATAATAGCATTACCATTTGTAATTTTTGCAGCTCCATTTTCCTGTAAGCTTGGCTCTGTGCATTACAACTAGGAAAGGTTAGGTTAAAAGAGACCAATTGCATTAACCAACTTCTATGTGTTGATTTCATAATCCTAACTCACACAGGGGGAAACGAGATCGATATTTAAGCCTCTTATAAATAAGGACATTAAGAAATGATGACTTTAAAGCATAAACATAGTACTTCTGACAATTTCTTTAATAATAATTTTTTGCTTTTATACATAAGTAATATGAATACTTGCTTCAAAATAAAAAAAGGGGTTAGGGAAAATGGGAAGGCATGCAGTTTAAACAAGATTGGCCAAGAGTTAACAAGCATTTAAGTTTAGCATTGCGCATGTGTCTGTTCATTGCGCTGCTATTTCTCATTTTGCGTATGTTTGAAAGTTTTAACAAAAGTAAAATTAAAAAAATAAATAAAAATGAAAAGCCTTATTGATGTTTCTTTCTAATGACCTTCCTCAGTTGCATGAGTTAAAGTAACTGTTCCACCCCGACATCTCTGTTCTCCTCTTCTTTGACTATCTTCTTTGAAAATGCATTGCCAGAAACAGAATTCTCCTCTAGGATTCTCTTTGTAATTTGCACTTGACTTATACTTAATTTATTCTTAAGCTTTTAGACATGTATGTTGCTCACTATAGTGTCCAAAGGCATAATTTATTTTTATGTCAGACCCTTCCTGCCTTCCTGAAAAAGATTGAGGTTATTTAACAACAAAGATAGTTCAATGATGACGTAGATGAAATAGCATGGAAAGAGATTCAGAAGGTGGGAGGTGGGTACTGACTTTATTCCTACAGTGTAGGCAGATAATATCTCTATGAATCAATGAGAATGCAAACCCCGTAACAGGAACTTTCACTGGATGCATCCCTGCTGTTAAGGTTAGTGTCTAGACATCAGTATGTGCTCAGGTACAGCTGATACTTGTTGGATTCTATTTGAATCTTCCCGGAAGCTAATATGTCAAGGGGACTATGATGGGACATATAAGTTGTTGTAGAGTCTTGTACATTTATTTAGAGCTCTGCTGGTCGTTACAGACCTCATTTTACAAATGAGAACACTGAGACCCAGAGGAGAAAGGACTTGCTAAAGGAAAGTTCTAAAACTTACATTTTCAGATTCCGAGGCCAGGGCACTCTCCAGTGCAGTAACCTTGAAGCATCCAACCATGGTCACTGTTTTCCTAATAATCTGTCCGCATGAGCATAGAGTGTGTTGGTGAAAGAACAAAGTCCCAATTCATCTGCATCCTCTGCCAATTCTCTCTGGAAGGGACTTTGCCAATTCCCTCTGGAAGGGACTTCCTCATACAGCTGAAACGGGACCTAGAACATATTGTATACGTCTTTATCCAGGCCTTGCTTCCCAAGAGCAGTCACCATGAAACGATTAAACACAAGTACCAGTGTGGCCTATGTTAATAACCTACACCTGCTATATACAGAAATCAATTTTGGAAAGTCTTTGAATTCTACTATTTGGAAATATTTGTGACTTATTTATGGACAAAATGCAGGCCCCTTTTTTAGAAAAATTTAGCCAACTTTGTGACTGACTTACCGAGATGTTCTATATCTAACTTTTATTTTACAATGTAAGCAAGTAAAATGCAACAAATTGGATTCATTGCAACCAATAAGAGATTGTGTGAATCAGCTGTGTGTCGGTGTGTGCATGCAAATACAATGCCTATTTATCATCTCCTTTGCTGGCGAGGTCCTCTGGGAATCGATGTTCCTCCACTTTCAGGCTATGCGGTTGTGGGAGGACAGGCCCGTGTGTGGAAGCACACGTATGTATCATTCAGCCTGAACCTGTGACATGAGTCAGGCCCACAACAGTTCAATCCAGGACGATCCAGCTCCTACATGTTGAGTGACCATGATCCTTTCCATCTTTAGCATGATATTTAGAATAATAATTCAGAGTTATCACATAAAATTCTAAATGATAGAAGAAAATTCAATCATAATCAAAAAGCATTTCAAGAGCAAAAACATGCCTGTACATTTAAGAAAAATTTTCACTAATAAGTTGAAACAAAAAGGCTATTGTTTAATTTTCTCTTTAAAAAATTTAATTAGCTAGAATTTTAATCCCCCGAGGATCTTAATTAATTTAGGTTTGATGGTAGAAAAATTTCAAGCATTTTGCCTTTTGGAAACATAATTAATAAAATTTGTTTAATGAACTTTTTTCAATGAAAGTAGAAGCTAACAAAATATTATTTAAAAAATAAGCTGTTTGCCCTGAAGTGACAAAAAAGTAAGGGAGAGAGGAAGTCCTTTCAAGCTTTAAAATTCTCTATTATGAGTTATTTAATTAATTGAACAGAAATCTTTACAAAAGAATTTCGATCAGTGTTTCTAATTGTGTATTTAGGCTGTATTTTAGTTTCCAGTGTACTGTGCAAGAAAAAGAAAATGTATTGCATGATCAAAGAATTTCGAAATAAGCTCTGTTAATGTGACCAGTTTTTACTGTGGAACTTCTCAGAGCCTTTAATATGCAAATGAGCAGAGCAAAGAATTAGTGTTATAATTAGCACTATATGCAAAGTTTCTAAATTATTGAAATATGTTTTATGGAGCACAGCTCTCAAGACTAGTCTTCTAAGAAAACCACTTTACAGAACTCTGCCCCAGGCTCCTTCTAGTCTAAGAGTTAAGAAACGTTTTGAACCATTCCTGCCATCTTGCCACCTATTAGAATTATTATTAGCCATGTTTGAAATAAGAATTAACATTGTGAGTAATGCATGCTACTGTGAAAGAGAGAGGTTTTATAAACATGGTCCAAAGCTTAGGGATGGATGACCTCTCTTTCCTTCCCAAGACGTGCTGTTAGATTTCCTGGTTTACTGTCTTTTGGTGGACATGGATTATTTTTTAAAACATGATGTTAAGACCTGAAAATGACGATAAGCCTGGAAAGAAAAGTGGCCAAACCAGAAGAGAAAGAATTGAGAATACATTGTACTCAATAATGAGGACTCAGGATCCTGTAGTTATTATTATAAAAAATGCCCAGTGACCCATAAGAAAAATTACACAGGATAGCCAGTAGCATTGTATTAATTGATAAAACTCTTGATTGGCAATTGCCTGCACGCTCATAAGAGTGAGGCCTTGGGGAGAGGGGGGATCATATCATATTAAGCATCATAATATGATCATTTCAGCTTTCAAATTCCAGATTAGGAATTTGACATTTTAAAAATTCCACTGAAATTAGACTACAAAATATAATAGGCTTAGGCACCTGCTCTAATAAGATTGCATAAAAATATCCCAACAGCCTTACCATAAACATATTTTACAATATCAGAGTCAAATTTTATTACATCATTATAAGAATGTTCCACTGGGCCACATGACTAGCTGTTGTACCACAGTAAGATGCTGATACTGTAGCGCAAACATACTATCACACTTCCCTAATAAAAGTTTTATTGTATCCCTATGCACATTAAAAACAACACTAACTGCATTAATACATTGTAATTTACTTTTTTGTTATAGAACAAATAACAAGCCTGGTGCTAATGAGCTCATATTTTCCATTATCCCAAAGCAACCTGTTAATAGTATATCCAGTCCTCTGAGATTTTTCCTTAAAAAAATGAAACTCCCCCTTATTGTACAAAGGTGTGCATGAGTCTAGAATGTTTTTCTTCCCCACCCCACTCATAGATGCCTCATCATGTTCTAAGCATCTGTCTGTTTTAAATGATACAGTTATAAAATTTATTATTTGACTTTCAAGATACTATACTTTTCTTCAAAAGGGAATAAACAAGATTCTTTTGTTAAAATTGTATTTTTTCTTTGATGGCTTTTTTCACGTTCCAATAAACATAGGTGTATTTGTAGCTAACCTACAAATAGGACCCATTGTCATCACCTTCCCTTCGGCTGTCATCTGAGTGGTTGTAAGTGTTTACTACATATTTTCTACTTGGCATGTATGAAGTACCAGAAAGAAATCAATTTCTTATAAGACATGGATGATGTTTTTATGACGTCTTCTGGTGTTGTTTTAATGAAGCTATTAAATGATTAAGCTTTTTACTTTTATAAATTAAATCACTAACAAGGGACGCTGTGATTCTCTGATATGTATTCAGCTTTGTGTAAATCGACTTATCCCCCAGCCTTCTCACCAATGCAATCATTCTCCTCCTATCAACGTTCCTGGGTGTTTGTTTGAAATAGTGGTGAAGGGAGAGGGAATGGAAGGGGCGAAATGTCGATTACACTTCAGGGGAAGAGATTTCAGAAATCCAAGAAGAAAAATAGGAGTCTCCCACAGCCCCTGCTTATCCGGAGATAGACGGTTCTCTGTTGTAAACTTCAGACTGTGGTTATCTTGGGCCATTTTTGTTTGTGTGGGTGTCTCTTTTGCCCTCTGCCTGTGCCGGCTGCTCTCTGCAGAGAGGACGGTGGAGGTTTATAGGAAGAGATAGGGGAGAGTTTTTCTGTATGTACGATCTTAGCGATTCTCTAAATAAAGTCTCCTGGTGCTTAAACAAGTGGCTATCTATCACGAGGCCTCTGCTGTCACTCTCTGCTTTCCAACATAAGGCAATTTAAGATTGTGTCTACACTGCACACACATACACACACTCACACACTTGCACCCTGACCCCTGTCAGACACTTGGGTTTAGAAGCTTACAATTATGTAGAATAGCAGCTTCCTTAAGCTTCTATTTTGCAACAAGATGTAGACACAGCCTATTAGATATATTCATTATAGAATTATTCCAGATTCAAAATCAGACAATTCTTATGATGCAATCTTGACAAGTACAGAAATCATGATTTTATATATAAACTAGCCACCACCCTGTGGCTAGTGCTTTTAGGAAATACAAGTGTAATTACATAACCCCTAAATAATCTTATGTCCTTGAATTCATAAAGTTACCCATAATCTATTGGGGCATTTCTATGTTCTCACACTTTTGGGGGAGAAGTGCATTAAGGCTGTGTTAATGGAGCAATAAATGCCTGTTCAATTTCTCTGCTGTTTATGAAACAGTTACCCTTATATATCACATATATTTTTATCATGGAAGAAAAGAATAATAATACTTAAGAAACATTTATTGAGGCTTGGTGACTATAGCTAAGTGGTTAGGTCACTGGCCACATACACTGGGGCTGGTGGGTTCAAACTGAGCCCGGACCTGCTAAACAACAACAACAAAACCCAGCTGGGCATTGTAGGGAGCACCTATAGTCCCAGTTACTAGGGAGGCTGAGGCAAGAGAATCTCTTTAACCCAAGAGTTTGATGTTGCTGTGAGCTGTGATGCGATGGCATTCTACTGAGGGTGATATAGTGACTCTGCCTAACAAAGAAAAAAGAAAAGAAAAGAAAAGAAAAGAAAAGAAAAGAAAAGAAAAGAAAAGAAAAGAAAAAAAAAGAAAAAAAAAGAAAAAGAAAAAGAAACATTTATTGAGCACTTATTTTGTGCCAGGCCTTGTTTAGAGGGGTTTTGCGTTTACCAGTTAATTAATTTTCCAGGCCAGGTACACTGGCTCATGCCTGTAATCCTTGCACTGTAGGAGGCTGAGATGAGAAGATTGCTTGGGCTCAAGAGTTCAAGACCAGCCTGAGCAAGAGTCTTCTAAAAATAGAAAAATTAGTCAGGCATGGTGATGTTTGCCTCTAGTCCCAGCTCCTTGGGAGGCTGAAGCAAAAGGATCATTTGAGCTAAAGAGTTTTACTTTGCTGTGAGCTATGTTGCCACCACACTCCAGTCTGGTCAACAGAGTGAGGCTCTGTCTCAAAAAAAAAAAAAAAAAAAATTAATCTTCTCCCCCCAAATACTCTGAGCCTGTGTTATTAGCACCATTTTACAAATGATGAAATCGAGTGTCATTTAGTTGGGAAACTGAGATTCAAACTTCAGCAATCAGCCTCAAGACCCCTTTATTTTAACCTGTACAAAACGTCAATGAGTGTGCTTGCCAGTGGACTGACTTTGGTATAAAATTAGAAATAGTTGGTCTCTGAAAGTATGAAATCTCTTATCCATGCCAATTACTTTCATCCTATGAATGTCCTAAATTGCTTTATAATGACACAGCTCATCTGGAAGCCAGAGGATTATGAGATGAGTATGGGCTAAACCAGAATAATGGTCTACCAAGAAGAGGAAGACATTTTGCCAGGTTGATAAATTGTCTTTTTAGACTATTAATAATCCATCCACCCATCTGTCCTTACATCTATCCATCCACCCTTCGAGCATTTCCCCCATTTTTACTTAACATTTACTAGTCATAACACCCCTGGACAATGTTATGATTCTAAGGCCAACCGTCTTCCTATTTAGATTTAAATAAAGACACCTGAATTTTATTCATAACTCAGCCACTTGATGTTTCTTGGACTCTAAGCAAGTCCACATCTTCATCTGTGCAAAGTGTATATTGACAGCTGCCTCAGTGGGATTTTTTTAGGGGAGAACGATAATTAAATGAAATAGTGTAATATTTACATACCACCCAGAATGTAGTACTATGTCCTAAGTAAATATCTTACAAGGAAAACTAACGTCAATAAGCAGTATTTGAAATGAAATGATTTGAAATAAAATCATAGAACAATTAGGAGAAAAGATAGTTCTAAATATTCTTGCTCTTTCCTCAGTAGTAATGCACATTAAGAAAGCGTAATATTAACATTAAAATTTCTATGTGATATACCTATAGGAATTATTAATATTAGGTAATATTAGTTATAGACTTAAAAGGAAATTGAACTAAAGAATCATAATCTTAATGATTCTTAACAATCAAGTAATTAAACAATAAAAAAGGCATGACTCAGAAAATGTATACAGTTAGCCAGTGGAAACATAAAAAAAAGTCCCTTACAACCGCAATCAAAGAAACAATGTATTTTACTTGGAAAAAAAATTAAAGTATCAAAGACATTTTTTTAACATATTAAATTATTAGTTTTTTATTGGCCAGGCTAAACCATTCCTTGTCATCTCATTAAAGTGTAAGTTGGAATTTTTTTTCAGAAGCATATTTGACTACATTTATATTAATACAAAGTCTACAAAATAGGCATACATTTGTATTCAGTGAATTTTAGGACAATTCTGAAATATTAAAACAACAATAGAAGATGCTCAATGATTCACGTGGGAGGGTTACCCTGAAGTGTTATTCAAGATGGCAAAATGCTGAAATTAATTAAATGTACAACAATAAAGAATGGTTAAATTTAATTAATTATGGTGAATTTGTAGGAAAGACAAATATATTAATTACTTTTAAAAGAGCTTTAACTGAAATGGGAGATATTCAGGTTGTAACGATAGGTTTGAAATGGTATGCTGTAGGGAATGCTGTACTGATTTCATAATATATGTGCGGGTGTATGTATGTAATGAGCGCTCCCATGTTTCAGTTATTGTTATTATGCTAAATAGTTTCTATATAATTTGAGACTCATGGTCTTACTGTCAACAAAGAGTGGTGAGACCAGGATGTTAACATTGGCACGTTTAACATTAAATGGGGCCATCAACCAGTATGACTCACAACATACTCCAATTTACTGCACTTTAGAAGCACCCCCCAGTGTAGTTGATAAAAAGTGAATTAATTGGTTATATAATTGCCTACTTCCTGCCTGCCTACCTACCTATCACAGATAATACCACATGTAGGGATAAAAACTGTGCCCTTTAGAGAAAGACAGGTTTCTATTCAAGTCTTGGCTCTGTCACTTTATAACTTTACGGTCTTGAGTAAGTTACTTCCATCACAGAATTGTTATGAAGATTAAGGGGTATATGCCTCTGAGGCACTAAGCTTTACAAGGGTCTTGCAAATAATAAGTGTTCAATAAATAGTAGGAAATATAGTGTATGTTTTGGCCAAGCTTTCTTTAAGGAACATTAATACTCTTACTCTTGGAGAAAGTGCAATAAATATTATTGTCAAAAAGTGAAGTAGACCAATGAATGACATGAAGTAAGCCTCCAAAAGTTATATTAAAAAAAAAAAATAGAAAGAAAGAAAAAGAAGCAAAGCCACCTTTGTCCGGACATTATATCCCAGTTGTGGCTGTGAACCACAGGTGGGTATGGAAGCCCGGAGGGAAACCAATTATGTGCAAATCCTTTGACTTAATGAAAAATAAAATTAAGCAGACTAATACCCAGCAGGTACTTAACCATCACCTAATATTATAAAAGCCAGTGTTTCTTAAAGAGGAAAAAAGTCTCTGGAGGAACTAGAGGAAGAAGAAGGCCTGACCCAGGAAGAAATTTCATACATGTGGGATGGTTTTTCACAGCACACCTGAAATTGCCAAGCAGTTCCTCTTATAAACGCTCCTCTGTCTGCCAGGGCAAAGAGTTTACTCTGACCTCAAAGCAGACACTTTTCCTCCGGCACAAAAGCTACTTCAAGTTCTAGTGTGTTCTGTAGGGCATGATAATTAACATTTATGGAAAAGCATTATTTTTTTTTAATGCAGCGGGTAAAGTCTTTCATATTTTATTCACATTAGAACATCTAATGTTTGCAACATCCTGAGGGGAAGATGTTGCTCTTTTTCCCATTTTAAAGATTGTCAAAGGTCATACATACAGTTGAACCAGAGTCCATGGCTTTTCCACTCAAAAAATACAAGCACAGAGAAATTTCATGTAGTTTCAAAAAAAAAAAAAAAAACCCAAAACAAAAAACACAAAAACACAAATATGTTTACAGGCCAGGCAAATTCAAGAGCTTAACTTTCTTACTTTGAATCACCCCTTTTGGTGATCAAAGGTCCCTAGTAATTAAAGAGAAAATCACTCATTGTTCCAATTTTTAATTATATCAACAGAGGATTGATTGGCAGATACAGGACAGGACAGGAGAGGTCAAATTGGGAAGAAGGAACAAGTGTGAAAGTGGCTCCTAGTTGGCTCTGCTGGAGTCCCAGGCTAGGCCTTGGAAGAGGAGAAACTTCAGCCTCCGCAGCCGGGCACAAGTTCCCCCACTCTTTCAGAATCATTCCTGAGGATCTGCCACACCCTAGGTGCGACTGTTAACTGATTTCAAAACAAACAAGTAAAACCATTGATCCTGAGGCCCTAAGCTAGGGTTCACTAGATGGCTCATTAGTAACTGATCATCAGTGCTCAGTAATGTTTGCAGAATTTCCCTTTCACGGCATGAAAGAACATTCTCAAGTAGAAAGTCGCACAGGGATATTTTGAAATGGCTGGGAATGTAATCTGATCCACTCTCTGGAAGGAATGTTTTCTGACACCAGCAAAGTGGTGAGGAGGGCAAAGTGGTTTGTCATTGGTTGCCTTTAGTAGTTGTCAGATCAACTTTTCATTTTCTTTCCCTCATTCTTGCTCCATTTCGACTCTGTCTAATTTTCTTTTCTCCTCCTTTCCATTTCTCGGGTTGCTTTTTCCCATGTCTCTGTCTCTCTCTCTTTGAATCTGTCCGTCTGTGGTCCCTCTCTGTGTCTCTCCAACTTGTGCCCAGTAGTCTCGTCCCCACCCCGGCTCAGTTCTTTCTCCTGGAAGCCAGGGTGCTTCTCACTCAGACCAGAGGCTTACACTTCCAGGACTCCAACTACACAATGCATACTACTTTCAAAGGTTTCCGTGGAGCTTTTCTTGTAAGATGTACTTATTAATTCTCCTTCAATGTTTAAAGACTCAGCCAGTGGGAGCAAAACATGGCCTATCCCCGCCAGCTGAAGAGCTGATGAAATCTTGGCCTGATCTGTTATCTCCCAATGCTTTCAAGGCCTTCGACTGGGAGATTAGAGAACAAGGTTACAGTGACAATTTGTTTACACGCAGGGAGAGATTAAGATCTCCTTGAAAAGGAATAAAAATAACATCATCTTGAGCTGTCACAGCATGAGACCCATTGTAATCAACACTGGTCTGATTTCAGGGATAATTTAAGACCAATTTATTATCTTAATTAAAAAAAAAAGAAGGGAGAATTTAGTGTTTCAGATGCCAGTTAGATTGTTGGACGATGATGCCCCTGGAGGTTCCCTGCACAAAATAGAACACTCACAAGGCTGGAATCTCCTGGTGGCTAAAAATAAGATCTTGTTCGGTTTCTTTGTTTAAGTACTAGCATCAATAGCAGATTAAAAAGGCAAAACAATACCTTGTTCGAATACTGTGACGTTTTAAATGGATGAAAGAGTAAAGAAAATAACTCCCATCCACGTCTTTTTGTTAAGAGTCTCTGGTATTATAGGTAAAAATCTCCTAACAATTTTTCCACTTTCTGCTTTAACAAAAATCTGCTAAAAATCTTTGTTTGGGGGCAGTCCTCATTTTCTCGTTTTCCTCCCCTAATTAATTCTTCCACTTCTTAATCCAGAGAAACAACCCCGCCCGAACTAGGAATAAAGCTGGGGGAGCCCAGAGCAGAGTGCTGTGCGGTCACACCCCTCCCTGGCTCCCCCTTTTGAAAGTTCTCATGCCCGGTGTGAACCTCTCTTCTGACTTTCTCTGTGAAAGTGACATGGAGTGCCCAATGCCCTGAATGAATCAGGCCACAAAGAGCCCTTTGAGAGCCTAGAGGAAGTGCCCCACTGGGAAGCCAGGTGGGCAGCTAGCGTTCCTTTTCCATTACAAATGAGTTGGGGGCCAGGGCCACCCCACTGGACTCCCACCTAACTCCATCCAAAAGCCCAGCCCAACCAGCCCACTCATTTGAAAACCAAACATGTTTCCTTCTGTCTCCCCCCTCCCTGTTTACAAACACGTTTACAAGTGCTTGATAGGTGACCTTATTTACTTAGTAACCTGTGGATTCATTTATCTTGAAATTAGTAGGTAATGAAGTGGAAAACCTCAACAACCCTCCCACTAATTACCATGATAATAAGATTGTTTTGCTACAGAGGTACAATTAGCATGGAAGAGCCAAAGGGGGAAAGAGATCAATAAAATATCTGAAGAGGACTACTACTCCCAGGCCTGCAGGAAAGAACAAAGAGAGAAAACCACAGCCTGGAAGGTTCATCTGGGTAAACACATCCCACGCGGAGAGATTCACACAGCTGAAATGATTTGCTGCCTCCAGGAGATAGAGGTGTGGAGACCACAGAGAGGAATTAGTTACAAAGCACACTTTTTGGTGCAGTCAGCATGCTTTGAACAGAAAAGAGAAAGACGGTGTGGGAAGTCTTAGACACTGATCTTAAATATGCTTTGATGGGGGTGGGTGGGGGTAAAGAATGAGGCCGGGTAATTACCCCCATAAAATGGTTCCATTTGCTCCTTTTCTCTACCCCCCAAAGTCAAAGGGCTCAGATACAAAACTTAGGAGATTCTTCTCACACATCTAGTGGCAACATACATTTTCATGAGGTGCTTTAACTCACAGAGTGCACAGCTCAAATATTTATTTATTCCACAGACTGAGGTGTGTAGAGTAAATAAATATGACTTAAAAAATTGCCTCAATATGTATTTACCCAGTAGACTCATTTCTTGGGTAAATTACATGCATTTTGGTAACCTTCCATGACATTTTCCCTTGATTTTAAACATACACAAACAAAGAATTTAAATGTCCTAAGTGTCTAAATAACCTAATTGAACTTGAGACACAAACCAGGAAGAACCAGGAGACTTGATGGTGGAGGGCAAGAGAAAGAGTTTATTGATAAAGTGAGAGAAACTTTCAGGTGACCACAGCAACTGACAGTGAGCATCACAAGTGCTTTGAGGGAAACACAAATGATGGTGGTGTTCCTAAACAGAAAATATTACTTAGCACAATTTGCCATCTACTGTTGCCTGTCCACTCTCAAAAATGGATTTTCCTATAAAATTTCCCAACTAATCGCCCCTAAAACTGATGCCCTCAATTGCAGCAGCCATCTGGTTTTACATTCTGATTTTTGTGATCGTAATTCCAGAAACCCTATATTGCCCACCACCTTTACAACTGAATGGTGGTACCAGTATCTCCAAAAAATTTTCTATCCCTGACGATGGAACATGCTTAGCATATTTTCAAATGAGAACTCTGCTCAGCTCTCTGATCTGCAAAAGTATGTTCCCTGGGGGATTTTTTAACTGACCAAGTCAGCAACGTTTTCATTTTGATAATCATTTTCATTTAATGATGGAAGTTATTGATTTCTGTATGTTATTAAAGGAGACTTTGCAGGAAGGTAGTTTTCTGAGGTTTTTGTTTGTTTGCTTATTTGTTTGTTTCTTTCTTTTTTGAGCATCTTTAAGTTTTTAAAAACTGGCCAACATTGGGTGGTGCCTGTGGCTCAAAGGAGTAGGGTGCTGGCTCCTTATGCCATGCCGGAGGTGGCGGGTTCAAACCCAGCCCTGGACAAAAACTGCAAAACGAACAAACCAACAAACAAACAAAACCAAAAACCTGGCCAACATCTTTAGACCTTTCTTTCTTTCTTTCTTTCTTTCTTTCCTTCTTTCTTTCTTTCTTTTTTCTTTTTTTTTTGGCCAGGGCTGGGTTTGAACCTGCCACCTCTGGTAAATGGGGCTGGTGCCCTACTCCTTTGAGCCACAGGCACCAGCTGGCATTAATATTTTTAGATACATTTTTCATTGCCTAAAATTTACATCTTTGGAATGAGGGGAAGAACCCATCCTTATTTCTGAGAGGCACTGGCATGATTCTCTTAATTGTCCTGGATTTAATTAATAGAATTTGGGGGCTGTGAGTGGCAGTGGTCTGAGAGAAGGGGTCAGCATTCCTGGAGAGAAGCTGGAAGTTTCTACGTGACCAGTCACCCTGCTAGACATTAAGCAGGGCTCAGGGGGCATCTGAGTTGGTGGACACCATGGAGTTCTGGACAACGCATCTGGGGAAGAAGGAAAAGGAATGAGGTCTACACGCTGTGCCTGCTTGCTTCCACTGCTGGCTGCCCGGTGGTTTGGTGAAAGGCCAGTTCAAGGCTCACTCTGGTGATCTTCCTCTATTTGGGTCTGAAAAATCAAAATTTCTTGCTTTTAAATATACTCACAGACACCTTAACAAGTCCCTGGCTTCTGATGTTTTTAAACCCCTAACACACCACACTTTTGCCTTACCAGGTTGAAGAATGTGGGAATCCTTACAATAAGAAACTAACAGAGCCATTCAGAGCGAAACATAAAAAACATTCCTAATCTTTTAAAACTTTGATATTTCATTTTCTCTACATTCCGTAGCATTGTCACCTAACCAAATAGGCATGTCCATAGAGGGCACATACTAATTCTAAAACCCAAGTGAATTTACTTAAAAATGGTTTTTATTTGAGAATAACTTGAGAATTGTCCATATCTCTGGAGATCATTTGAGGCACCCTGGGGTGTCATACAATCTCACCTGGGTAAATCTGCCCTAAAAAAAAAAAAAAAAAAAGAAAAAAGATTTTTAATAACTGAAGTCAATTCTGCTTAGGAAGAATTCCCTTTGGGTTCTGTAGCTTAGCTTCAAATCCAAATCCCTCACCTGTGAACAGTTAGAAAAATATGATAGAGCCCAGGAGAGTCAGAACTTGAATTCAATTCAGAGAAATGTACAACTCAAGAGAAATGAAATTGTTCTGCATTTGGGCTGGCTTAATCTTCCAGGGATAAAACAAGAGTTTCCTTTTATTAGGTGCAACACAAGCCCTCTAAGGCTTCATGACTTCATAGGATGAGGATTAGTGCTCCCATTTTACAGATAGCAAAACTGAGGCTTACAGGACATGTAACCATCTCAAGCCCCAATAGCTTTCAGGAGAATTGGGATTTAAACCCAAATCCTTCTGATTCCAGCAAAAACTTGTATCAGTCATTCATCTTTTTTCCTGGGAAGATGTGCTGCATCACCAGGACCCTCCGAAAGCCAGTTTTGAAACTGTTTTGAAGTCTTCCTGACCTCTGTCTCTAGAAAGCATTTTATTATTTGGACTGCAAACTTCTGTGAATAATGACATAAATTCAGGTTATCATCATGTGTGAAGAATTTTTAAAACCATGGCCCACTGTGAAGGGTAAAGCCTTTCTTCTGGTTAAGTCTTCTCCCAAAGTGTACATAAAGGTTTTCACAATTTAACAGAGTTTCCTTCATTTGGTTTTAATGACTTGATAAAATAAATACCCAAGGTTTTTTACTAAAAAAAATAAAATAAAATCATGCACTTCAGTTGGAGAATATAGAGGATGTAAATTTAACTTAATATCACTCCCTTACTCTTTGTTAAAAGTGAACACGTGATGAGAAATTTTTAGAAGGGCTCCGATGAGCTGGTTGTAATAAGTAGCCTTTTTGGCCTAGATTTGTATGTTCCTAGAGAATAGTCGTAATTTTCAAGTTTCTTTCCCGATTTTTTTTTTCTTCCCTGCATATCCACCGTACAATTGGGATCTTGTCTCGAGGTGTGAAGGCTTTTGAAGATTTGTAAAATCATGTCGTCTGCCTTACGTTCTTGGAAAAAAGCTGACAGGAGCAAGACGGAACCCACAGATAGCTCCAGCGATCACAGCTGCCTCTCTGTCTCCTGGCTCAGGAAGCCCCAGCGCCTTTGGAAGGGCTCCCGGCTTGGACATGGAGGCAGGCTCGAGCTGCTAAGCTTTGTATTTCAACCATACATTTCGCAACAATGTTGCCTTGCAATTTGAAAGGCAAGCAGGCTGGCCCAGACGTTGCCTGTTTCCAGCTCTCCCAGACTGGACAGACTTGAAATGTGTGGGTACCCGCAGCACCTGGGGCTCTTCATGGGAGGTGGTGCTCAGCAGAAACCCAGACTTAGCTAAAACCTGGGCTTCTAGGGAGCTGCTGGTGTGATGTTTCCCCCTCAGCGGGCAGAATGGCAATGGGATTGTCCTCATGGGGGAGTTTAGGGCAGTTTTAGAAGAGCTTCCAGGCGTTTCTGTGAGTCAAGGTTTTCATGTCCTCATGGAACCCACCCTTGTAGTTGACTCCAAGGCACTCTGTCCATATTCCCGGTTGCACATTCGCTAAGAGAAAGGCAGGGACTCCTTGGGTTGTATAAAGAGAAGCACTCTGCCTACAAACCCATTAGCATCAGAAGCCCGGCCATCATGGGACAGTGAAGACGTGATGTTTGGCTACCAGCCCTTTTGAAAGGGAAAATCTAGTTTTGTATTTTTTTTTTTTTTTAATTTCAGGTTAATCTGAGGGTACATACGGTTAGGTTACAGTGTTTGCATTTGTAAGGTGAAGTTGGAGTTGTAGTCATGTTCTTTACTCAGGAAGGGTGCCATATACCTGTGTTGGGAACGTAATGAACTCCCACTCCCTCCCCCTCTTGAATTTAACTGAGTTTTTCCTCTGATGTGAACATGTAAGTGTTAATACCAATTTAGCACTGAGTACATGTGATGCTTGTTTTTCTGTTCTTGTGATACTTAGGAGAATGTCTTCCAAATCCTTCTAGGTTGTTGCAAGATGCAAAAGCTCCATCTTTTTTAATGGCTGAATGGTATTGTGTGGTGTACATATACAACAATAGTTTATCAAACTATTCATGGGTTGAAAGGCACTTGGGTTGTTTTACATCTTTGCAATTGTGAATTGAGCTGCTATAAATTTTGTATTCTTTAGTTGGGTAAATGATAGTAGGATATTCTCTAAACTGAATCATTACTGATTTTATTTGGTCATTTTCAATTGGATGAAATACCCAGACATGCACTGCAAAGTCTCTTATTAATGTCTAGCATTGCTGTGACATTTTAGTGTTTTGTATCTAATTGGCTCTGCATAATGACTGGGGACGTGGGATTTGGAGTTAGACTACTTCCCAAGAATGGCTGGTCCCCACTGAGCCTCTACTGACTCATCTGCTGAGTGGGGAAAGCAGCTTCTTGCGGGCTGTACAGGTGACCTGGAAATTGTCTGGTGTAATCCTAGCACACTGGGGCCCTTCAGTGGGAGTCAGACTCTTTTTGTCACAAATACCCTTGAAGTAGTTTTACACCCTCAGAACACACCTAGCAGAATGCTAAAGTGAAATAATCTATAAAAGTGGACACAGCATCCTCAGAGAGCCATTTTTTTTTGGGGGGGGGGATAAAATTCCCTAAAATTTGGGCTGAGCAGAAAGTTCAGGGATTGAAGTCCCTTCTGACTTTGCCTAAGGAGATGATTTAGTGTCTTTGCTCCTTATTTGCACAGAATCCTCCAGTGCTGTAGAGGCTTCTTCCTCAACATCTTCATGAACAAATGAATCAAGAATTAGCTTCCAAACCTTCTATTTAAGAGTTATGACTTCACCCAAGGCCATTTATTCAGGCACTGTGCTAGGCAGCTAGGAAATAACAGTAACACAGACAAGACCCTGGTAGTTGGCTGGGGAGATGAGAAGGAATAAAGATGTTAAATAAATGAAATAAACAATGTATTCTGGCTTGCGCTGAACCTTATGAGCAAAACCCAATGAGGAGATTACAACGTGCTTTCAGAAGGGAAGTGTGGAGAAGACTTTTCTGAGGAGAGGACCTTTAAATAGAGACCAGAAAATGCAAAGGGTGTGGCAGAGCCACGTGTGAGTGGAAACGTGCTCCTGTTGAAGGAGTGAAGGAAGGAAAAGGCCTTCCTCTTGGAGAGGAAACAAGCTTGACTCCTTTTTGCAACAGAAAGAGGGCCAGTAGGGTGTGAGCTTGGGAACTAGGATGGATTTCAAAGGCTGCTGGTTCCAGCTGAGCAAATAACTAGATAGAGGATGGTGGAAAGATATTTTCTTTTTCTTATTCTGGATAGTGAGTTCTACTTAGGAAAATGGAGGGGTTGTTCCCACTCATTCTTTTTATGCTTTGTCTGCATATAAACTTATTTTTTTTGAAGATTGCTTTTTTTTTTAAAGTTTTAAAAAATAAACTTGCTGTTACAGATGTTTCATATTATAAAGGATCTAGCGGTGGCAGGAGGGGGCTAGTTTGAAGACAGACTGACCTGCATCTGAATGCCTGTTCAGTCATTTAAGGTGTTGTATGTTCTCAACTAAGTTATTTAATCTCTGTGTCTCTGTTTCCTCATCTCTAAAATGGATTCAAGACTTAAAAAGCAGGGTGAGTAATATAGCATATCCAAGTATATATCTATTGGTTTGGAAGAATTAAATGTATCATTCAAGTTGCCATATCCACAACTCTATCCGATCCCCACCAACTCTTCAATCCCCACCATATTGAAGAATCTCCCAGCAGGTGTCTTAAGTCACTTAGAATATCAGATTCAGTGAAAGACATACCTAATGTGACTTTGGAGAATGCTCTTGTTCAAAGAATGGAAAATAAAACAGAAAAGAGAAAGTGACTGAAAATCCATTGGAAATGGATAGACCCTGCAGCCCCAGGTCGAGATAAATGATTACAAAGGATGTGGGGTTCCTATCAGGATCGTTTTCTCCGGTGACCATCGTTAGAGTGGAGTCAATGCTTCAGCAAGCATTAGTTCCAAAATTGATGACCATCATTTTCCTTTGAATGACGTGATACATTTGATCTTTCAAAGTAAAAATGATGGCTGTATATGTATATATTTTGGTTGTGTCTTCAAATTCTGAAATGAGGATGGGATAAAAATAAGTTCCTAAGCACGTTAATGATGTTACAGTTTCCAATGAAGGTATTTTGGGACCCTTGGGAACACCTTCAGTCTCTGGAGATGTAAAAAATAATTGGTGACAAGAATACAATCAAACCCAGCTTACCTGTTTTCTGCAGATGAGCATCTATGAGTATCCTGTGAGGGTGCTTGCATTACAACAGGGCCAAATGCTACTTTTATGCATGTGTAAAACTAAAAAAAAAAAAAAATTCCTTTAATCCCAGCAAAACAGTTTGAATTCTTCTGTTTTTTTTTTTTTTCTTACTCTCTCTCTCTCTCTGCCTGCCCCATATAAGTATTGATCCTAAATACCTGACAAGTTTAATTTAAAAAATCAAAGCATACCCCAACTCATTGCATAACAAACATCCAATTTACTAATTTTCTTGCAAGGGGGAAATGAATTCCTCCACAGATCTTTCTTCCTCCTCTTCAATTTGGTAAACAGTTGGCTCTTTTGTCAGGTAGGAGCAAAGCAAGTCTAGTGACTAAAAAACTCTTACAAATGGAGTTTCAGTCACCACTCAACGAAGCTGGTTGACAGGGCTGTACGAAATCCTACTGGAGGGAGGCAGGCTTTTTACTTGATTGATGAAATTATATCTAAATCTAGTAGATTGGGACTTCAAAGGCATTTTTCCCTGCTAAGGGCACCCGGATGAAGGGCGTATGCTATTTGTACCAAACTCCCAGGCTCAAGTGGTTCGCAAATTGACCCCATTGTAATAGGTTAAAGGTTTCTTGCTAGATAACAGTGGTTCATTTTGATTAATTATGTCAGGGAATTAATGTATGATTACTAACTTTTAGCAGACCCTGCTCCTTCTGACCCCAAGCTGCTTGTTTGTGTGGCTGGTTGTAATTTTCGACCGATGGGTTAGGAGAGGTCACTGTGTGGTCAGCATATTTTAAACAAAGGGAGAAAAAGAGAAGCAGAAACCTCCCAATGGAGTGGACACTGCAGTTCACAGCCTTGACAGAGAAGATCTGTTAAGTGTTTTAACAGTAGGCTTTTATATATTTACTCTTGCTAATAAAAGATGTCTCACCAGAATGGAAGTAACCTAGGAAGATGTGGGGAACAACAGTTAAATGTTAGCCCATAAATTTCACTTCATACTGGTTTCAGTAACCTGGGACCTTGTTAAAGATTAAATGGCAAAGTGTTGAGTTTTGGCTTTTGATAGGTTGAGAGAATCCGTTGAAAGATTCTTGTTAATAATGAAGTTTTGGACTAGATGGTGTGAAGTTTAAATAGGTAGATTAAGTACTCGATATTTAGAAAAAAGGTAACAGAAAACAAGCTGATGAGACCTTGCTTCAAATTATTTTTATTTTATTTATTTATGTTATTTATGCAACAAAACTGCTCTGGACTGGAACAGTTTCAATCTTCAGCATGAACTAAGAACTTCACAGTGCATGGTCTACTCTAAACGATCAGTTGGAACTGTCCAGGGATCTCTGAAATGACACTATTTTTCCTGGCATTTTCATATCTGTAGAATTAAGCATATTTACCACCAGAATTAGCTCCCTAAGGATTTGTTTCAAAAAGAAGAACTTTCCTTTTCCCTGGCATTGAACTTTGAGGTTTGCTCTATATAAAATGCTATGGATGTTATGTTGCCAAATGTTTTCCAATTGTGACTTTGTTGAAACAATTGTAAGGCTCAGATGAAGAAAGGCAGGCCAAGGAGAGAAGGGGTACTTTTCTAGGGAAAGCACAGTCATAATGAAAAAAGATTGGGATGAAGAAAGAGGACCAGGAGTGTTTGGTTTGGAGCAAATGCTGCAAATTAATGGACTTGAGAGCAGAGAGTTAAAAAAAAAGAGAGAAAGAAGTGTTACAAAGGGAAGGTGTTACATAGATGTTGTATTAAATTTTTAAACATTATAAAACACCCTTTCCATAAGGTTATTCAGAAATAAATTGTGCTTTAGTGTGCAGATTTAGTTAGCTCTGTCCAGGAGGATATTGGAAAGGCACTGGGCATGCTGACAATTGCTCATCGCCCATAGCCTTTATGGACAACATAATCACAATTACTGTATTTCAAACAAGCCCCTTTCAAAAATTAGAGGTGTTGATGACTTTAATGGGGACATAGAGCATTTGTCTGTTCCATTATTGCAATTACTGTCTGGCTTGGTATCTTCTCCCTGACAGTGGCTAATGCTGTATACTTCAAAGGAAGATATAAACCCTCAATAATGCATTTATGGTCCAATTTCCATCTAGCTCTTCATCCACTGTGTTCACTCCACCTCCTCCACACACACGTGCACACACGGTTATGAGCACAGAGTTCTACCCAGGGAGTACATTTGCATGGTACTTTGCATGGCAGCTCCAGTGGAGCTGAAGAAAGACACAACCGCAGGGGAGGAGAGACAGGGCTACAGGAGTTAGAGGATGCGAGGGGGATATGGAGAGGTTATCTCACTTAGCTCCCCTGTAAAGGCTTAGCTGTCCTCATATTAGTCAGAGCTCTCTGAAGAACAATATTCCTTGGATATACCTGCAACACAAATCCACTTAAATGATTATCTTCTTCATCAACTCAATTTCTCACTTTCCTATTCTCAGTTGTTACAAATATTGTATATGTTATATGATAAAATATACATGTAATATATATAAACTCTCCTAAATATCTCAAAATGATATGTATATATGTGTGTGTATATACACCTCCTAAATATCTCCAAATGATACTTTCTTCTTCTGATCACATGCTTTTGAAATAATTTGGCTTTTTTTTTGGTACTGTAGGAGCTATAATTGGTTTAATCATATTTGTATTTTGTAAATAATAAAGTATAACAGGAGCTAGTTTATCCACACATAACCCAAAGGATTGGAGTACTGAGAAAAGAATTATATGAGGACAACTACATGTCAAGCTGTGTGCCAGATTTTGTTCAGTGTTTTGGAGAAGTTAAGTCTCTTCTTTGGCCAGACAAGTCTGGTCCCTGATCTCCCTGATCAGATTTTTTTGAGAAGATAATTACACTTTGCCCTTGTTCCAGGATCTCATGAAGGGTCCATGGTTTCCAAATCAAAAGTATGGCAGGAAAGCATTTTAAAAAGAATGAAAAACAAGAAAGAAACTAATGAGCTCAACATATTTAAGATCACACACTTAAGGTACTTTCTGCCCAGGTGAAAGTGTGATTTCATGATTCTGAAATGCCCTAACATGAACAGCTTAATGCTGACATCTGTTTCATCAGGTTAAGCTGAAGTTCCCTTCACTTTCACTCCAAGGAGCAGGCCAATGAACTTATTGAGATTTTGATTAATGTTTCTGAGCATTAGCTCTCTAAGGCAATATTTTTGTTTACTAGGTACCCTGGATCAACCAAAAGAAAAAAGGAGGCAGAATCCTCCCCAGTTACCTATGGGGCTCTAAGGTAGCTAATCACATCAGTTTGCCTGGGCCAAGGGGGACCCTCGAATGTGGGACTTTCGATTTTCAAACCGAGAAAGTCCTGGACAAAGCAGGACAAATCACGTCATCCCAAATTCAAGAGTACCCCTCTAGCAGCCACTTCCTAATACTATGGATGTTGGCTCTTACCCTAAAGGAACTGGATGATCACCATGGAGTAGGTATATTCTACCTTCAAAGTTGCTCCCTCCAAATAGCAATGATAATAGGACACCAGGCACATTAAAGGTGATTTTTAGTTGCTCCACTGTCATATATATAAAATTATATATATATAATTTATATATATATTTATCTATATAAATATATATATAAAAACTCGTATATGAATCAAATTGTTCTTTGATTTTTTTTGAAACTAGAGATGTTAAGTGAACTTTGATAATTCTCAAAACCAAAATTAAACTATGCACCAAATCTTATTAACCACTGGGAAACATTATTTAGCTTGGGCTTATAGGGTCACATTAATCTTTTAGAACAGGCTCAAATAAAGCAACATTCTAAAACACAAACTACAATAAAGTTCTTCCATGAAATTTAAAAGAGAACAATATTTTGGACTTTTTTTTTTTTTTTTTTTAAGTTCAGAGGTGACTTTCAACAGAACTTCAAAACCAAATTGGGGAACAATGAACATAGAACTGTTCTTTTTAATCATGAGCAAAATCTATCACACATGTTCTTTCAAGTAAAGTTTATTAGAAAGAAACTGCTACTAGAGAACCACATGTTAACTCTGACTTGGCAAGGTCAGGCCAGGGCAATAAACCCTTGAACCTTACAAATATGCAAAGCTGACATAAATAACAAATTAAACCCAGCCAGGTATAACACTTTGGCTAGTTGGATGAGAGGCAGATACCAATTCCAGGAAACAAGAGCCTGTTGATTTGTAAGGAAAACCCGGTCTTACCCTCTTTGTTCGCTGCCCATTAGTTTTGCATCTGGGGGTCACTTTGCTCCTTCCTGCTGAGGTAAAACCTAATAAAATTGATTCTTCTGCTTTCTCTGCCAGCGGCTGTATGCTACAGCCCACGGCCTGGTGGTATGGCATGTTGGACTAATAAGGTAGCATGTTTTTATAAAGGAACGTAGGGCATTGGGTGGGTTGACATAAGGTGTTTTGGATTTTTAAGATATTAATACAGTTTTTAAAATCGACAATAATTGTACGTGTTCGTGTGGGTATACAGTGATATTGTGATACATACTGCATAATGTGTAGTGATCAAATCAGTGTAATTAGCATATCCATCTTCTCAAAGACTTATCATTTCTGTGTATTGGGAACACTCAATATCTTCCTTCCAGCTATCTGAAATTATATAACATATTATTAACTATAGTCACTATAGTTATAAAAATTAATTCTATAGTGGTATAGAACACTAGCTTATTCCTTCTATTCAGGTGTAACTTTATATCATTAAAAGATCTTTGTTAAAAGCCATTTCAAACTGATTGAGGCTGGTATGTTCTCTCAGAAGAAGTTACCTCTGTGATAACTGCAGGATTACCACCAGGGGAAAGTACCATGATAGTTGACCCAACCCACGTAAGAAAGAGAATCTGAAGTTGTAGAAAATAAAACAAAAGACTATTATGTACATGTTTTTGACTAGAGCAGCCTTGTTTTTTAATATGAACGTTACTAAAGGGAATTCATATCTGGAAGAAGTAAAGAGAAATAAGAATTTGAATACTGTTCATCATTAAAATTAGAATGTATCGTTGGTTTGACAGTGCCCAGCTGAGGAGGGAGACTGGCATTTTTATTTGTTGAACACGTAGTTTTGCCTAATGAGTTACACAGGAGTTTTAGGGATCATTATTAAGCTCTCATGTTAAGTTGGGCTCTCGCTCTCCATACAGAATTAAAGTTTTGACAGATCTAATCTGTAATGTATTTAATTATGCAAACATAGGCGATCAAACACAATGAGCTGGAGGGTGGTTTCAGAGCTTTTACATTTTCTTCCAGGCTTTTGTTAAGGGGTGTGGCTCCGTGTTCTCTATAATCATGGCTGGTGAGATATCCAGGCTTATTACAGTAAATGGCCCTTTTAGATATTGTCCAGGGAGAGAATGTTCTTTAGCAGCTATACTATAGGTAGCTAACTGTGGGATAGAGGTTCTCTTTTTAAACCAGCCTTGACTTTGCCAGCAGGGAATAGTCTAAGGATTATGTCTAACTTTCTAGGGGGAGAATAAAACATGTGACTACCTCGTGGAGGAGGGAAGAGTTGATTCAGCTGTACTTGTTGCTATTATATTAAATTTTTAAATCTTGAGCTTGACTTATACACAGCATTAAGATATGAGCTTGCAAGTCAATGGCAAAATTTTCAATACTTATTTAAATACCTTTATAATGTAGAACTAATAGTTTTTTAAAAATGTAACTTACACTTTGTTGAATTTGGATAACAATAACTTTACTTTGTAAATTCAAATTAGAAAAAGTATTTAACATGACTACCAAAATAAAACATGATGCAGTATCTGAGATAAACTTGGAAAAATATCTTCCCCCCAACACAGAGGACTGCAAAGATCATTGTGTAAACCCAGGTGTCAATGGATTGACTATTTTCTCTGCTGAGCCAACTCAGGTCTGATAAGCTGGAGCAGTCTCTTCTTTAACTTCAAGAGAGAAGAAAGAGGTGTTTTTTACAACTGGCTAAATTTGAGGACAAGCACTTTGGCAAACGTTGCAGGGGCATGAAAACAGTTTGTAACACTAAGATCAAAATACGAACACTGAGCAAATAGGGTGATCTTCAGAAAACTGGATGAAAACACGAGAATGCATGTCATTTTTCTGATTAATATGCATTTTAACTTTCTTTTCAAAAGTGCACTATGTGATTCTCTTTTAATGTCATGGCATTTTTTTTTTTCAACAGAAAAGCAACTATTAAGTAGCTCAACTTTTGAACTAGAGAACAATCTAAGTCTGGTCTTGGATTCATTTTATGAATTCCAAGTAGGTAGTCCCTTGTAAAACAGTGCATCAGTTGAGGGAGATTAGGGTTCATGCTTTCCTTGGAATAGCTCATTTTTATTATCTATTGTGGTTTTTGGTTGGGCCGGCGGGTTGCATTTTATAACCTTTGGTCTAATTCATACTGAACATGAAGAGCATCTGAGACTAACAGACCAAATTCTGTCCTCTGTTCTCTTTGATTTGGTTGGCACAGTTCTTTTAAAGTTTGAAACTGAATGCATTTAGGACGTAGGAGTATGAGCATTCCAATTTGCCATTAGTCTGCCCCCTTCTTTATTATCTGATACCTGGACCAATTCACACAAGAGTGTAACACCATGGCCCCAGTGCTTTGAGATTTTGTGATGTCACTTAGCTGTCAGGCTGCCCTCCCATCCTGAGATTTGGTGCGGAGTAATTAGTGAATTCACAACTCTGACCTTGACCCAAGTGGGATTCTTCCTCTTGGGAAAACTGGATACCTGACAAGTCTTAAAGTTTAATGCTAAGTTAATCTCAAGTTATTTTGGCAAAAAAAGAATAGCCTTGCTCTTTGCTTCTCTGTGGATGGTAGGTGGGAGGTGAACTTTACAGAGTAGGGCAGCAATTAAGAGGCCCTGGAACAGGAAGTTGAATCATAAAGTATATTACCAGCTTATTTGTTTTTGGATTCTGTTGCCTTTAAGTCTCAAGGACTAAGGGATTAGGATGTGTGGAAATACATATATATTACTAAGGAAGAAAGCTTGTTTCTCTTGTCTATTCATCTTTGGCCTCAGGGCACATACTCTTGAATTGCATTAAATATTATATGAAAATGTTTATTTAAAGTCCTTTCAACTGACAGGTTATTAAATGCCAGATCAAATGACATGAAAATTCAACATCAGACTTGTTAGTGGGTAAGTTAAGGGTGGGATATGTTGATTCCTGTATAAACAAATAGACGTGGAAACAGCCTCAACATCATTTAACCTGTTGAACAGTGGTTCCAAAGAAGGAAAAAGGAGTGAAGCAATTTTGTAAAAGCCGTCAGAGGGCAATTAGAGTTAGCAGAAGTTCATGTACTTATGATTACACTTGACAAGGTATAAACTTAATTTTTAAAACAGATGTTTGGCAACTAATTAGGAATAGATCCTTTAGTGAGTAATCCAGCTCAATCACTGCAGACCTCAGCATACTTGGAATATTTAGCCTGGTCATTTTAACAAATGGTAATAAAAATATATATAGTAAACAATGAACAGAAAATGACCCTTTCAGTTGCTTCTTTCTCCAAAGCAGCCAGTCGACTTTCAACATCTGGGTCACTCTTTCTTTATGTGTTTTTAGTCAAATGATTTAAGTATCGGGGAAAAAATTTCCCTTTCGTCCAATAATAGGTCAGCAGAAATGACATTAATGGCAAAAAGCAGTCTCCCTGCAGAAGGTCAGTGGAGAAGTTTAGAACTCGATGTTGTAACTTACTTGAATGAAAGACTTTTCTTAAGGTGACATTAAGATGAAATATTTCAGATAAACTGGGAGATTTGACTGGAAATTCACAATGGCTCTCTGAAATAGTCTGCCCTGATTTACAGATCCTCAATTTTCAATTTATGAGCTGAGACCAGAGTATACCACTAGAGGATGAGAATAGAGTAGTCATATTAGAGGCAGATCATATATCCTAAAGACAGACTTTGGAAGAATTAGAAAGTATAATAAAGTGCCTGTCCCTTTAAGACAGGGCCTGGCTCACTGCCAATTTCAAACCTTAAAGCATTAGATATTTTTAAAGCCCTTAAAACTGTCACTTTTTCCCTAGACTTTTTGTCATCTCTAAATGAAAAAACAGTACCAGAGAGATTTGCTTGTATTGTTTCCAGTCTCCTCAGGATATTTTTGAAAAGCAAATATTTATTGCTGACAATAATTTTTTGCTAAGGTTAACTAGCACTCCAAGTACAAAGCCGGGCATCTGAAAGACAGCAAAACTGCTGGGCCACTTTCAATTTACTCAGATGTCCAGGAAACGTGCAAATAAGATGATTCAGAATGCAAATTATTAAAAATTCTTTATCCTTTTCCAAAGAAGACAGTAGAAATTATTTTTTGGGGGGGGAGGGGAAGCAGCTAAAGGATGTCTGGGGCTCAGGTTAACTTAAACTGAGGCTACAGGCCATGGGGACACCAAACAAAGAAAGGGCAGCCCCCGGCTTTTCCTGGCCTGTGTGTTCCTTGAGCTCCTGGAGGTGGATTTGACCCTTCCTCCCTGAATGTCTCCTCTCCTTTGGCTTCCACAGAGAAACTTCCAGAACACAATTACTTAGTAAATCACTTACTGTGTGCCTTCCTGTTAGATATTCCCCGAGATCTAAGCACTTCCCTCCCACAAGCATTTTACTGTTAACTTGCTCTGAGGGATGATTGGAATTTTATTTTTATTTTTTAAATTTTTATTTGTTTATTTTTTGAGATAGAGTCCCACTTTCTTGCCCCTGGCAGAATGATCTGATGTCACCACTCACAGCAACCTCAAACTCTTGGGCTGACGAGATCCTCTTGCCTCAGCCTCCCAAGTAGATGGGACTACAGGCGCCTGCTAGTTTTTGGAGCCGTGGTCTCACTTCTGCACAGGCTGGTCTTGAATTTGTGAGCTCAAGCAGTCTAGTTTTATTTTTTAAAAAAGCATTTTATAATCAGATATGTTAGGAAAAGACAAAGTTAAACAAATATCTCTAGCGCAGATTTTCTCAAGGGATCCTTAGTGTTTGAGGATATTCAGCAACGAATCAATTGTAGTAATCAGTGAATCATATTTTCTTGAATGTTAATAAAACTGTGGGGTCACTTGGGGTTATAATATTTCTATTCATTGATTATTTAATTAAATAAATAGTGACTGGCATTATGTAGATTATTAAAGAAGACCTTATGATGATATCTATATACAGTATTTTTTTTGATAAATATGAAAGACTTTAAGATTCTATTTACACATTATATACCTATTAACAGATAATATAGATAAATATATGCGTACAGATACACATTTACATGTGGTATCACACACAATTTATATAATTCTTGCCTTCAAGTAACAGAGATCTCAAAATCTACGTGGTTTAAATTATTTGATATTTTCCCCCCACCTCAAAAGTTGCTTTAAAGAAATAAAAAGGAACCTAATTTTGCTTTTCTGTTTCAAATCTTTAGTTCAGGATGAGTTTGTGGTTTTAAAATGACTTACTGCAGTTGCAGCCACGATGTCTGGATTACAGGCAGAAAGGAGAGAAAATAAATGAAAAAAAGTGCCTGCTTATTGGGTTAGACACCACCTCTGACCCCTGTTCGGCAACTTATATTGATATTTTATTGGCAAGAACGTGTCTCCCAGGCTACCTTTATTTGTAAGGAAGGCTGAAAAGTGTAGTTTCTTTAACTAAGAACATGAATACCAAAACAAATTCAAGGCTTTGATAGTGAGG
This sequence comes from Loris lydekkerianus, assembly GCA_963574355.1. Lineage (NCBI taxonomy): Eukaryota > Metazoa > Chordata > Mammalia > Primates > Lorisidae > Loris > Loris lydekkerianus. The sequence continues at coordinate 29,803 of CAUYPK010027210.1, forward strand.
AAGAATGTAAAGAAAGAATATTGGGTAGATGACTAGAAGTCATTGCTATAATATGTTCATAATGTGCTGTGAACTTGGATAAAAGCCATCTGATTACCAACTTAGTTTATTCAGGACACTGCTGGAGCCATTGACTTTTGGTTGAGATTGTCAAAGATCACAAAAATGTATTTCCAGATTTCCAACACCAAAAATGCTTTGGAGTCAACTATTGGGAAAACTATGAAGATTAGGGCAAAAGTATATATCCCCAAACACTTTCTTGATTCAGGGAAAGAAAGACATTGAGACTGTTACGGATGAAAGTATTTCATAATGTTTATTAAGAGGCAGTTAAATACTGAAAACAGCATCAAAAAGGCCTAATTTGAATGGGCTTTTATTTTATTTATTCTTGTATGAAATCAAAACTCTAATATCCTTTGAGTTTTTTGTAGTCCATAAAGCTGGTTAATACTTATACTGACATTTCAATAAATTAATTTTATTTACAGAAGCGCTCTTGGTTTTTAAAATATTGTTGAAAAAGTCCTGGTGGATTAGTGCCTAAACACAGCTTTTTGTGCCAGGCCTCTGAAATCTACAGTGCCATCTAGTGGTGATTATCCTGACCTGTCGACACAGGATCCTTGGTGTTTGGAAATAGGGATCAAGGTGACAGTATCTATTAAAAATAGCTTGTAACTGGGTTATAGCTTTCATGTGAAAGCCCTAAATTAGTTTCATAGTAGGGCTGAGTACATTGGGTGCTTTTTCTCCCATTCTTGAGATACTTTGCTAAGAAGAATATGTTCGAGCTCCATACATGTAAACAAGATAGAGGTAAAGTCTTCTTCTTTCTTTAAGGCTGCATAATATTCCATGGTGTCCATATACCACAATTTATTAATCCATTCGTGGATCGGTGGGCACTTGGGCTTTTTCCATGACTTAGCAATTGTGAATAGGGCTGCAATAAACATTCTGGTACAAATATCTTTGTTATGATGTGATTTTTGGTCTTCTGGGTATATGCCCAGTAGAGGAATTACAGGATTAAATGGCAGATCTATTTTTAGATCTCTAAGTGTTCTCCATATATCT
>CAUYPK010027213.1:0-16033 GCA_963574355.1 Loris lydekkerianus
TGTGATTTTTGGTCTTCTGGGTATAAACATAGTAAAGGAATTATAGGATCGAATGGCAGATCTATTTTTAGGTCTCTAAGTATTCTCCAAAAATCCTTCCAGAAGGAACGTGTTAGTGTGCATTCCCACCAGCAGTGTAGAGTGTGCCCTTTTATCCACATCGATGCCAACAATTCTGGTTTGGGGATTTTGTTATCTGGGCTACTCTTACTAGGGTTAGGTAATATCTCAAAGTAGTTTTGATTTGCATTTCTCTGATAATTAAAAATGACGAGCTTTTTTTTTTATGTGTTTGTAGATTGTGTATCTGTCTTCTTTGGAGAAGTTTCTCTTCAAGTCCCTTGCCCACCCTGAAATGGGGTCACGTGTTCTTTTCTTGCTAATACGTTTGAGTTCTCTGTGGATTCTGCTTATTAAACTTTTATCAGAGGTATAACCTGCAAATATTTTCTCCCATTCTGAGGGCTTTCTACTTGCTTTACTTACTATGTTCTTGGCTATGCAGAAGCTTTTTAGTTTGATCAGGTCCCAGTAGTGTATTTTGGATACTGCTTCAATTGCCTGGGGAGTCCTCCTCATAAAATATTCACCCACGCCGATTCCTTCAAGAGTTTTCCCTGCACATTGACTTGATGAATCTTAGCTGTCCACTAGAGTTTATCAGAATGTTGACCTATAGTGGGTTCTCCTTTCTCATCTCATGATGATCTTTATAAGTGAATGAATGTATAAATGCACCCTATGCAAGAATACCTTCTACAGAGTTTCCTACTTAGTGGACATCCAGCCTCTGCCTAAATGCCTCAAGTGTCATGAAACTCACCACCTCCTGACTAATTCATTTTAACTTGGAATAGCTCTGATTATTAGATAGTTTGTCTCAGTAGAGCTAAAATAATTCTCCTTGTGACTTTCACTGATTACTCCTATTGTCAATGCTTGTAATCGTGAAAAATAAATCTAATATTTTTTAATAGCCCTCAATATTTTGGAAGACTACTACCATTATCTCAAATTTCCCACCACAAGTGTTCTCTAGTCAACAAATTAGTTCTGATATTTCTACCCTCCTAACTATCCCTCACATGGACATACTTTCCCAATGTAATTTGACACAAGAAGGTAGGACTATTATGTTTTCTTTTAATAATAATAAATAATAGATTGAAGGCTTATGTTTAACCCTGTGATTAGTGTTTAAATGGGTTTTCTCATTTAATCCTTGCAACAACCTTATAAGTTATTATTTTTATTACCCTTATTTCATAGATCTGGACACTAAATTCATAGTAGTGTCACCTAAGACTGCATTAGCTTTTATGGTTTGTTTCATTTTATTTTATTTGTTCAAAGACTATTTATCAGCAATAAAATTTCTGAATATTTTTCCTGTTAATTGCTTCCAAGTTGTTCTATCAGGTGTCTGATTTTCAAAACTAAGCACAGAACTTTACATGTGTTCTTATTAATTTCTTGTTATTTTCATGTTATTTTTATTACTTTTCTTTTCTTTTCTCCACAGAGAAACTCTATGTTTTTAACTCTGCTCTTACAAAAAGGTCTAACCATTTTTCTACCATATTAATAAATCCTGTTTTGTTCTAAATAAACACTCAGCAACTTTTACAGTCTTGAGTTTGTCATTGAAAATGTTAGCTTCCCTGACGAGCTTTGTTTCTTTCATATTCATGATAAACTTACCTTATATATCTTTATCCAAATAATAATTAAAATGCTAAAGAGAATAGGGTCATAAACAGTGCTCTGTAGGACAACATTAGATGAATTTCAAAAGTAATATAAATCAACACTTTTGGGCAGCACCTGTGGCTCAAAGGAGTAGGGTACCAGCCCCATATATCGGAGGTGGCGGTTTAAACCCAGCCCTGGCCAAAACTTACAAAAAAATCAACACTGTTTGGGTACAGTTGTTTAATTCATGTAACTCTAGCAGTAATCTATCATTTTCTCATCTTATTGATTAGGAAATTATGACTTTATCAAATGACTTGTTGAGAATGAGAGATGCAATAACTATGGCATTCCCTTTTCTATCTATATAGTCACCTCACCAAGAAAGAAAATGACATTCATTTGGTTAATGATTTGTTTCCCATAGACCTTTTTTGCCTCCAATATTCTAATATGCAAAAATTATTTACAATATAATATTCTTGAATTTTTCAGTCATCAAGGTTAAATTTTACCTATGCGTAACTTCCAAAATCCTTCTCCCCAGTCTTTTGTCATCTTACACTTTCATAATTGGTTGAAAATTACTAAGAGTGGTTCAGCAACCAAATCAACAAATTATTTCAGTTCCCTTAGTTTTAATTTCCTGAGTTGGAGACTTTCATCTACAAAAGGGGACTCTGTTTTATTGCAAATGCCTCCCCTACCTTGGGTGACCCTTTTTGCTTCAAATCAATAATATGATTTATTTTTTATGTTGACATCTCCCATGTCAATTTTCTCTCTGTCCTGTCTTGTTTCTCACTGGGAAAGACAAATAAATATGTCATTGGTAATTATCTGAACGAAATGAATTCTGTATGCGAATGTTCTCAATATAAGAGCATTTTTTGGTATTTATACTTACTGTCATTATCTCTCACTTTTATTCACAATTAAAATAGCATAAAACTAATATAATCTAATTATGTAAACATGAAACAAATTAGATTTGTATGCAATTATAAATCAAATCTGCTATGTCTATAGGAGACAAAAGTGTTGGAGAGTGTGGAAAGTCACCAAAGTGAAAAGTGAACAATCAAAACTGTATGAAGTAAATCTAATAAAATAGCATAAAACTGTATGAAGTAAATCTAATGAAATAGTAAATCTAATAAAATAGTTCAAAAGCAAGCAAGGAAAAAAGATGAGACATAATAAAGATAAAGATCTTACAGTTGATTAGACTGTAAGACTAATAAAGACTATCAAGAGCCTAGAATTAAGAATTAATAGATTAAGAGTAAAAAATAATTAGTAATATATTTCAAAATCAAAATGATTGGTTTGGGGACAATGTAGGTAAAATTCATAGGAATTGAGGGTAAAAAGAAGTTACTTTTCCAGCATGCCAATTCCATAGTAGTAACATTAGTATCTCTTCTCCCTGCCATATTTGTTTCCAAATTTTAAAGTAGAAAATAATGTCTAGGATCTAAAGACTATTTTATTTTTCTTTTACTTAATTAATCTACAAAAGGTTCCAATCAAACACAAACATGGTGATATTAATAAATGTGCCATGAGAATTAGTGCAGAGAGAACAAAGGAATATATATTGGTCCCAAAGTTGTATAGCAGACAGTTCTATTACATTTGCCCCCAAACTATGAGTAAAAACTCAGACATGGTGTATTGAACTTTCTAAGATGCATGCACGTGCACACACACAAACACATACACACATACAACTAATTCTTTCCTGACTACTAGGAAACCCATCATATTTTAATCTCACATGGCAGGTTCTACATCAAATTGGCTGAGGTTTACCATCCACACAAATTTCCTAAAATTGTCTTAGTCCAAATTATTTACCCTATTGGAGATAATCTTTGATTATCTTTTATTTTTTATAATCTACATCATTTTTTCTTTCATAAATATGAATATTTGAGAACTGACTATATCTACTACTTAAATACAAACTCAACTTTGCCTTCTCTCATTTAAGGGTCTACTTTCATAAGACTTCTTTGGTGAGCCCTGAGATCTAATAATCTTTTAAAAAAGAGACTTGTCATGACCTTTTATAAAATAAGGGATTGAGCTGTATGTACATGAGATAAATGTCTGTTTATAGGAACCTAGAAAAAACTAGTTGATAACATGCCTTGGTGTGGCACACGGTCATGTAATTCATGAAGTTTTGTGTGAAAATGTTCCTTAATGTGATAGAACATAATGGTTGAAAACAAATTTCTAACGAAGTATTTGGTAGGTCAATGCCAGTGCTTACATTTATGAATTCATCCTGAAATTTAGTGCTCCAGCTAGTTTCTTCCTAGGAGATTTATTTCCTATATTATATGTAAAGTATGTGTTAGTTAATCTTTTTATTTATTTATTTACTTTTTTTTTATTAAATCATAGCTGTATACATTAATGCGATCATGGGGCACCATACACTGGTTTTATAGACTCTTTGACACATTTTCATCACACTGGTTAACATAGCCTTCCTGGCATTTTCTTAGTTATTATGTTAATACATTTACATTCTACATTTACTAAGTTTCATATATACCCTTGTAAGATGCACCGTAGTTGTAATTCCACCAATCACTCTCTCTCGGCCCACCTCCCCTCCCTTTCCCCCTTCCCCCTATTCTTAGGTTATAATTGGGTTATAGCTTTCATGTGAAAGCCATAAATTAGTTTCATAGTAGAACTGAGTACATTGGATACTTTTTCTTTCATTCTTGAGATACTTTACTAAGAAGAATATGTTCCAGCTTCATCCACGTAAACATGAAAGAGGTAAATTCTCCATCTTTCTTTAAGGCTGCATAATATTTCATGGTGTACACATACCAAAATTTATTAATCTATTCATGGATCGATCAGCACTTGGGCTTCTTCCATGACTTACCAATTGTGAAATGGGCTGCAATAAACATTCTGGTACAAATACTTCGTTATAATGTGATTTTTGGTCTTCTGGGTATATACCTAGTAGAGGAATTGTTGGATCAAATGGCAGGTCTATTTTTAGATCTCTAAGTGTTTTAATTAGAAACACTAATAAAAAATAAAACATCTGGCTTAGCACCTGTATCACAGTGATTATGGTGCCAGCCACACATACTGAGACTGGTGGTTCAGGCCAAGCCCAGGCCAGCTAAATAACAATAACAACTGCAAGAAAAAAACAGCTGGCCAATGTGGTGAGCGCCTATAGTTCCAGCTCCTTGGGAGGATGATGCAAGAGAATTGTTTAGGCCCAAGTGCTGGAGGTTACTGTGAGCTGTGATGCCACAGCACTCTACTGAGGGTGACATAGTGGACTCTGTGTCAATAAATAAATAAATATAAAAATAAAACTTCAGTCATCCATCCATGAGGTTGATTATCCATCCGTGAGGTTGATTATCATTTTACTTTTTGGAATAGATTTCTTTCAAGACCTTTTTAAACATAACATTTGGTTACAGTTTTACCATTAATCTGTGTGTTAGTGCTGAAAAGAATCAAATAGGCCTCTGATCTCTTTCAAAATAATTGCCTTTGCAGTGGTTTTTAGCAGCTAATCAAACCATGATAGAGATAGGACATTAGGAATAACATGAAGGCTAGATAAATACTACCTTTAGAACTGAATTCTTTCAGGTAGTCCTAAAAACAGCAATTGTCTTGGTGAAGAAAAATTACCAAGTAGTCGTTTATTTCATTTTCCATTAAGTAAAACATATAAGGCACTTAATTCAATGCTATGTACCTGACCATTACTTAAATAAAGATGATAGTGACTATGATGTATGCAGGAAGCTTTCCCTACAATAGCACTAAAGCTCAACTTTCTTCTTAAGCCATTTCTTTTCTTTCTTTTCTTTTCTTTTCTTTTCTTTTTCTTTTTTTTTTTTTTTTTTTTTTTTTTTTTTGACAGAGCATCAAGCTGTCACCCTGGGTAGAGTGCCATGGCATCATAGCTCAGAGCAACCTCCAACTCCTGGGCTTAAGCGATTCTATTTCCTCAGCCTCCAAGTAGCTGGGACTGCAAGCACCCACCATAATGCCCAGCTATTTTTATTTGTAGCTGTCATTGTTGTTTGGCAGGCTTGGGATGGTTTCGAACCCTACAGCTCTGGTGTATGTGGCTGGAGTCTTAGCTGCTTGAGCTACAGGCCCCGAGCCAGGCCACTTCTTCTAAATGAACTCACATAAAATAGTTAGCATAGATTCTTGTGTATGTTTTTCTCTACACACTTGTGCATATTAGCATTTTATTAATCTGTTTTCTCTTCTTTAAGATAATAAGAAACATGACAATAAGAGATATGCTTCAAATGAAACACCTTGAACAAATAGTAGATATTGTTAGTATTAATTGCCTCTGACACACTAGTGTTTGTATCAATTAATCTATGTGTTCTCCTTACAAAACAAAATCTACAGGTTTCTCTTGCTTGGTTAAGGTACAATGAGACAGGTACATTCAAAAACTGATGGCAGATATGCAATTTTGTACAGTTCCAAGGAGCAAATAAAATAATATTAAAATAATAGTACACATTATATTTGACCAACTTCAATTAATTTATGAGAAGTGCATAATAATAATAAAATACACAAAGACTTCCTTACAAAATATTTATCAGTATTTTTGTGATAAGCAAATGTTTAGCAGTAGATTGAAATATGTTGATTAAATATTACATGGCTATTAAAATCTTCTTGACGTGCAATATGTGTTGGCATTAGAATATTTACAAGATATTGCTAGCTGAATTAAAAAAAAAAAACAAACAAGTAATAAGGCAGTATGTTTGGATGATACCATTTGTTTTGAAATTTTTACACATAGGAATAAAAAAGAGACTTGAATGGCATTTGTCTTAAATAGTAGGGTTATGGGTGATTTATGTTATCTTTTTTTCTTTCATATGGTCTCCCAGTTTTCTGCAAAAAAAAAAAAAGTTTGTATTATTTTAGAAAACAGGAGTGAAAGATCCTAAAAAAAAAAAAAAATCAAAATAGTTGATACTTTTCTTTTTTTAACAGTGAAAGCATGGGCATATAAGATGCCATGAAGGGCTTTCACTTCAGCATTATAATTCTCTTACTCCCTTTCCTCTCCTTTAAAAGTAGTACCAAAAAACAGAGATGGAAAGGGGTGAGGGAGTGGATTAAACTTGCTTGGCTTCCTGTATGTCTGCTAGAAATTTTCTACCCTGCCTGAGTCTCTAGCTCCTTCCTTCCAACTCCTGAGAAATGCCTCACTGACTACACCTCTGCCATATGCACTCTCTGTTACTGGATAGGAATTCTGATCCCAGCCCTGATTATTTTCCTGACCTAATTAGCTGAGCTGGTCTATAAATCCCTCTATGGAAAAAAAAAAAAAAAAAAAAAAAACCTCTGGAGTTTAGAGGCAGATCTGAAAAGATTGCCTTCCTTGCCTTCCTCTTTGATCCTTCTTCCCCACCCTGGTGATTTAAATTCACTTAACAGAATTATGCCCCAGGCCACCAAATTAGCCTCTCCCTGTATAGCCACCAAAAGAACAAAAAAAAAAAAATTTTTTTTTACTCTTCCTACAACAAGCATAGAAGGGGAGAGATAGGTATGCATCACACACATCTACCAGATTTCCCAGAGTAAAAATTTTGTCACTGTTGAAAATGTGATGGATTTATCAAATGTACCTGAAGTCAGGTTCTTAATGTAAATAACTTCTTGGATTTGTTCTGTGACTGTGTGAAAATCACATTTTTAATAATATATAATATACAATCTGAGCACTGTTAACATCTGTATAATTTTAAAAATAAAGGTGGACACTAGTTAATGTCTCTTTAACATTTAGAAAGAGATTTTAAACAGTAATAACTATTGCAAAAGAGAAAAAGGGTTCTGTGTGAACTAAACTCAACTTCCATTTGTACAGAAGTGATAGCATGTTAAATAGAGAATGAGGGACCAGGTAGGAAGCATGAGTAGAGGCTCAGTAGGGTCAGAAATGTAAAAAGTTACAAAGAGAAAATCAGTGTAAATTCAATCAGGCAAGCTGCATCTCCTTGCTTTAAATTATTGAATTCAGGATTCTATCCTCTCTGAGACTGGGAGAGAAGCCTTATCCTTGAATGTTGGTTGCAGCAAAGAGTACAGTTTGGAGGAGGATTGAGTTTTCTCAGGCAATAACGTTAAAGGAGACTAGAGCCATCTTAGGGATGTACCCTTGAACTGTTAGAAACTAAGTTAGTGTTTTGGTGGAGTCTTTATGGGCCAAACTTGAGGCCTGGTCAAGAAAAGGGCCAGCTGGAGATTGGTGAAAGAGAGAGTATTTTTTTATCAATAAGTCTAGTCATTTGGCCACACTGTAAATTTCTCACTATAAAGTTCATACTCACATGTCACATATTGTACTAACATGGGAAGAGAGTTGGATTTGATGAGCAAAGAATGTGTATTATTCTCTTTGACCCTCCAAATGATATCTTTCTACTGCTCTTTACTCTTTTCATTATTGAGTGGTCTTTTAAAGCTCCCTGCTTTTTGAGTCCTGGGTGTATATGCCAGTGCTGTGGAGGGGATTGAAACAAAAACAGGGAACTTTGGCGTCACAACTAATTCATTCAATCATTAAATCTCTAGTAAAAGACTTCTAAAGTTCCACCTTTCAAGCTCCCAGTTCAAATTGGCTATGTTCATCTAAATTTTAAACTCAACAAATTCATTTATTTTTTTAATTTTTTTTTATTAAATCATAGCTGGTTACATTGATATGATCATGGGACATCATACACTAGCTTCATATATTGTTTGACACATTTTCATCACACTGGTTAACATAGCCTTCCTGGCTTTTTTTAGTTATTGTGCTAAGACATTTACATTCTACATTTGCTAAGTTTCACATATACCCTTGTAAGATGCACCACAGGTGTATGTGTTTTTCTTTCATCTATGTATTTTTCTGGCCTAGAATGTTTTTCTATAGAAGTATCTAATTCTTAGACATTTTCTTTTTATTTTTCCTATAACTTTTCCTAGAAATTTTTATTCTGTGTTCCTTAAAAAGAATGACTAAACTTTGACACAGAGTTCTAGGTATGTATGTTATTTTTTTATTATTCTCAAAAGCTTTATTAACTTTAATATTCATAGTTGACAAAACTTGCACATAAATTCTTTCATCTCTAAAGCCAGAACTTTATTGGCTTCAGTTTTAGTCCTTTCCTTCTTTCTTCATGTGGACATTGGCTCTGGTTGGCAATTATAGATGTAGTAGAAGACTTTTAAATATTTGACTTGGATAATTATTTCATTTTTATACTAAAACCTTTCTCTAATTTTTAACTACCATCCTGTAATGTGTAAAAGGCTAAAGGCTATCTGGGTTAGAAGAATGTTCTGAACAGGAGAAAAAATAAAACCAGAGAATTTCTTACTAGGGTTTTACTTTTCATTCTCACGTAATAGTACTAACAATAAATGCCTCATACTTCCATAATCATATGAGCATTTCTCTTCTACAAGTTATAACATTTAAGATTAATTATTAAAATGGAGTTTTATTGCATTATGGCTTTGTATTAGAAAATTTAATGAGGGAGACAAGATGGCTGACTGAAGACAGCTTTCCACAGAGGCTCCTGTCCAGATGGAGAGTTAAAGGACAGAAATTTAGCAAGTAACCTGGTGGATAAGAGCTGAACCAAGAGAGAAGGTTGAAGAATGCACATCAACCTTGCTGAGATGAGCTGCAACCCCAAGGATACAAAAAAAAGGTACAAAATCCATCACCACGAAGATAGGAGTCCCCACCCCCATGGGAACTTCTTGGAGTAACCCATAAACAAATGAACAGAGTTCAAAAGTCCTCCCATTATATCTCACAAGAGAGACCCTCTAAAAACTGTACCTACTTCCCCTACTAGGGTGCCATGGTGCTCTCCTGCCAGGCATAAAACTGTATAAAACTGTATATATTCTCTACCTGAAAATCTGAGCTCCCAGAACTCCCCTCCACTATCACTCTGAGGTCTGGAAGCCTGTCCCCCAGGAATCTAGATTCTTGGGTATTATCTTGAGAGGTATGAACGAGGCATGGACTGCTGCTAGCCAGTGCAGATTCTGCAGTATGAGAGTGAGAAGAGGATGGCTGGCTGAGAGAAAACAATGCTGGAGTGGTGGTGCCCCAAGGCACAGAGCAGCAGCCATTTTGGGAAAAAAAGGGTTCACCCCTGGATATTCTGGGGCCACAGACCCTGTCTCTCTGGGCAACCAGAGGAGGCTAGGCATCTTCCTCGGTGGAAGCCACTGGAAAGAAATATCTAGGATGGAAACACAGGCCTCATTAGTAAAAGGTTAGCCGGAGGTGGTACAGGCCTGGGTGGAGTGCGGGGACTAGAAAATGCACGCGCAGAGCCGACAGACTTCCAGGGTGAAACTGACCCAGAGGACCACTTTACTGAGACTAAGATGCACCTGTCCTCAAGGGATAATCAGCCTAGACAAAGAAAGACAGGAGGCTAGAACTGACAGCTAACTGTGCTGTGAATACAAAATACTGGGCAGCAGCTAAGACAGGGCCTGAGGTGCAGGTTCTGTGAACTCAAAACAGCTTCTCTGTTGCAGGGAAATTTAGCTGGGATAAAAACAAATTCTGCAAAGTTATTCTCTTCTGTCAGTCACATCAATCAGGGGTGGGGCTGGAACTGAGTGAATAGCCCCACCCTCTATCAAGTGCCTGAGGTTGTCAGCCCTCACCTCCCCCTGCCAGATAGTGGCAGAGAGGAACAGCCTGGCTGAGGAGACATAGATCTCCTTGTGATTAAGGCAGGTGGAATCCCATGGAGTATCTATTCATTGGAGGCAACTGGGTCAAAGCCCTGTGGGGTTATCAGTGATTGGGTATGACAGTGGTGAGAGGTGGGGAAGGAGGCATCAACCTTCCCAGACTAATCTTTTTGCTGGGTGGGTCCTCCTGACCTCACGGAGCACCAGAGCAAGTCATAATTCACTTGAGTTGTCAGCAGACCTCTGCAATCTAGTTGCAAAAGACCTTTTAAACTCTCCCACCTGAGACAGGTGCTGAATGAGACAATTGATTTGGACCACTTGAACTGGGCCGACCACCTGAGGACTATCCAAGTGGTACCCTGGGTGTGTAGTTATAGGAAGGTTTGATTTTCCTTTTACAATTGTTGCCTGTGGGGTGTGGGGTGCTTAATTGCTGGTATTTCTCCACAGCTGAGAATTCAACCCAGAGTAACTGATTCACTAGGGTCGGACAGAGACCAGCTAAAAACAAGCCAGAGCCTCTTAGTCCCACCACAACAAGCAGGTTCCCAGTTTCTCAGGCCATAGCACTGTACGGATCCTTGTCAAAGCTCCAGATGAAAAGATACAGACACCAGTCCCAGCTTTTGGGAAAAGGGCTGGTTAATCACTACTCCTGGAGCCCCGAACCCAACTTTTCTTTATCCACTCATCTAGTCAAATGGTGTAAAATAATCATGGGGTGAAATTAGTGGAAAAACTCTGGCAACATGAATAACCAGAGTAGATCAACCCTCCCAATGGAAAGATATGGCAGACGTAACTGAAGATCCAATTCATAAACAGATGGCCAAGATGTTGAAAATTGAGTTCTGAGTTTGGATTGCAAACAAGATTAATGGAATGGAGGAAAAGTGTGAATTGGAAATTCGAGAAGAAATTAAAAAGTTGCCTCAAAAATTCACTGAATTTATAGAAAAGATCACCAAATTTTGACACATTGATGCAAGAATTTGCAGCCCTCAGATATCTGAAAAATACAGTAGAATCCCTCAGTAACAGAGTGGAGCAAGCAGAAGAAAGGATTTCTGACAATGAAGACAAAACTTTTCTATGCTCCTAAACTGTCAAAGAGGAACAGAAATGGAGAAAAAAATGAATCTTTCTCTCAGAGATTCCTGGGATAATTTGAAAAAGGCTAATATCAGTCTCATTGGAATCTGTGAAAGCAATGAAGTAGCTTCACAAGGCACAGAGGTTCTTCTCCATAAAATTATGAAAGAATTTTCCATACATGCCAAGAGATTCTGAAATTCAGATAGCAGATAGTTTTGTAACCCCAGCACTACTTAACCCGAATAAGACATCCCCAAGGCATATCATAATTAACTTCACTAAAGTTAATATGAAGGAGAAAATTCTGAAAGCAGCCAGACGTAAGAAAGCCATAACCTACAAAGGGAAGAATATTAGAATGACTGCAAATCTCTCTGCTGAATCCTTTCAGCCAAAAGAGAGTTGTCATTGACTTTTAAACTCCTAAAACAAAATAACTTTCAACCCATGATTCTGTATCTAGCTAAACTGAGTTTCATATATGATAGAGAAATTAAATACTTTAATGACATTCACATGTTTAAGAAATTTGCCATAACCCAACAAGCTCTTCAGGATATTCTCAGACCTATCCTCCATAATGACCAGCCCAATCCTCTACCACAAAAGTAAACTCACTCAAAAACTTTTGATCAAACTCTAACTTCCACAGGGGTGAAAGTATTAAAAATGTCCACTAGAATTTTGAAAAACTCTATACCCAAAATTGTACCAGGCTTATCAATATTCTCCATTAATGTGAATGGCTTAGACTTTCCTCTAAAGAGGCCCAGGTTGGCTGAGTGGATACAAAAACTCAGGCCAGATATTTGCTGCATTCAAGAATGTCATCTTACCATAAATGGTAAATATAGACTCAAGGTGAAAGGACGGTTGTCCATATTTCAGGCAAATGGAAATCAGAAAAAAGCAGGTGTTGCAATTCTATTTGAAGATACAATAGGATTTCAACAAACAACTGTAAGGAAGGATAAGAATGGTCACTTCATATTTGTTAAGGGTAATACTCAACATGATGAGATTTCAATTGTTAATTAACATTTATGCACCCAACCAGAATATGCCTCAATTTATAAGAGAAACTCCAACAGACATGAGCAACTTGATTTCCTTCAGCTCCATAATAGTCAGAGATTCTAACACTCCATTGGCAATGTTGGATAGATCCTCAAATAAGAAGCTGAGCAAGGAAATTTTAGATTTAACCCTAACCATCCAACATTTGGATTTAACAGAAACCTACAGAACAGTTCATCCCAACAAAACTGAATATACATACTTCTAATCAGCCCAGGGAACATACTCCAAAATCAATCACATCTTAGGTCACAAGTCTAACCTCTGTAAATTTAAGAGAATAGAAAGTATTACTTGCATCTTCTCAGAATACTATGGAATAAAAGTTGAACTCAGTAACAACAGGAATCTCCACACGCATACAAAAACATGAAAAGTAAATAACCTCATACTGAATGATACCTGGGTCATAGACAAGATTAAAAAGGAAATTACCACATTTTTGTAACAAACAATAATGAAGACATGAATTATCAGAACCTCTGAGATACCGCAAAGGCAGTCCAAAGAGGGAAATTTATAGCACTGCAAGCCTTCCTCAAGAATTCAAAAAGAAAAGTTAACAATGCAATGGGACATCACAAGCAACTGGAAAAGGAAGAACATTTCAACCCCAAAACCAGTAGAAGACAAAAAATAATGAACAGAATCAAATGAAATTGAAATCAAAAGGATTATACAACAGATTGATAAATCAAAAAGTTGTTTTTTTAAAAAAGGTCAATAAAATAGATAAATCTTTGGCTAATGTAACCAGGAAAAAAAAAGAGAAAAATCTCTAATTTCATCAATCAGAAATAAAAAGACCAAATAATAACAGACTCCTCAGAAATTCAAAAAGCTCTTCATGAATATTATAAGAAACATTATTTTCAGAAATATGAAAATATGAAAGAAATTGACCAATACTTGGAAGTATGTCACCTTCCAAGACTTAGCCAGAATCAAGTGGAAATCTTGAACAGGCCCATATCAAGTACTGAAATAACATCAACCATACAAAATCTCCCTAAAAAGAAAAACCCAGGACCAGATGGTTTGATGTCAGAATTCTGCCAAACATTTAAAGAGGAACTAGTCTCTATATTACTCAACCTGTTCCATAATACAGAAAAAGAAGGAAGACAAACCAACACATTCTATGAAGCAAACATCATCCTGATCCCCAAACCAGGAAAAGACCCAACAAGAAAAAAAAAAAAAAAATTATAGACCAATATCACTAATGAATATAGATGCAAAAATATTCAACAAGATCCTAACAGAATCCAGCAACACATCAAACAAATTATACATCATGACCAAGTCGGTTTTATCAATGGTCTCAAGGCTGGTTCAATATACGTAAATCTATAAATATAATTCAGTACATAAACAAATTAAAAAACAAAGACCATATGATTCTCTGAGTTGACACAGAAAAAGCTTTTGATAATATCCAGCATCTCTTCTTGATCAGAACACTTAAGAAAATTGGTATAGAAGAGACATTTCTTAAACTGACAGAGGCCATCTACAGCAAACCCACAGCCAATACTGTATTGAATGGAGTTAAATTGAAATCATTTACACTCAGATCAGGAACCAGGCAAGGTTGCCCATTGTCTTCACTGCTCTTTAACATTATAATGGAAGTTTTAGCCATCGCAATTAGGGAAGAAAAGGTGATCAAGAGTATCCATATAGGGTCAGAAGAGATCAAACTTTCTCTCTTCGCAGATAATATGATTGTATATCTGTAAAACACCAGGGATTCTACTACAAAACTCTTAGAAGTGATCAAGGAATACAGCAGCATCTCAGGTTACAAAATCAACATTCATAAATCGGTAGCCTTTATATATACCAACCATAGTCAAGCTGAAAAAACAGTTAAGGATTCTACTCTGTTCAAAGTAGTGCCAAAAAAGATAAAATATTTGGGAGTTTATCTTACAAAGGACGTGAAATATCTCTATAAAGAGAACTATGAAAATCTAAGAAAAGAAATAGCTGAAAATGCTAACAAATGGAAAAACATACCATGCTCATAGCTTGGAATAATCAACATTGTTAAAATGTCCATACTACCCAAAGCAATATATAATTTTAATGCAATCTCTATTAAAGCTCCACTGTCATACTTTAAAGATCTTGAAAAAATAATACTTCATTTTGTATGGAATCAGAAAAAAACTCAAATGGACAAGACATTACTCAGAAATAAAAACAAATCAGGAGGAATCATGATGCCAGACCCCAGACTATACTATAAATCAATAGTGATCAAAACGGCATGGTACTGGCACAAAAAAAGAGAGGTAGATGTATGAAACAGAATAGAGAGCCAAGAGCTGAATCCAGCTACTTACCGTTATTTGATCTTTGACAAGCCAATTAAAAATATTCAGTGGAGAAAAGATTCCCTATTTAACAAATGGTGCTGGGTGCACTGGCTGGTGACCTGTAGAAGACAGAAACTGGGCCCACACCTTTCACTATTAACTAAGATGGACTCTCACTGGATTAAAGATTAAGGTTATGACATGAAACTATAAAAATACTAGAAGAAAGTGCAGGAAAAACTCTTGAAGAAATTGGTCTGGGTGAATATTTCGTGTGGAGGACCCCCAGGGAAATTGAAGCAGCTTCAAAAATACACTACTGGGACCTGACCAAACTAAAAACCTTCTACACAGCCAAGAACACAGTAAGCAAAGCAAGCAGACAGCCCTCAGAATGGCAGAATATATTTGTAGGTTATGTCTCTGAGAAAGGTTTAGTAACTAGAATCCACAGAGAACTCAAACGTATTAGCAAGAAAAGAACAAGTGATCCCATCTCAGGATAAGCAATGGACTTGATCTGAAACTTCTCTGAAGAAGACAGGTACACGGCCTACAGACATATGAAAAAATGCTCATCATCTTTAATCATCAGAGAAATGCAAATCAAACTACTTTGAGATATCAACTAACTCCAGTAAGATTAGCCCATATCACAAAATCCCAAGACCAGAGATGTTGGTGTGTATGTGGAGAAAAGGGAACACTTCTACACTGCTGGTGGAAATGCAACTTAATACATTTCTTTTGGAAAGTTGTTTGGAGAACACTTAGAGATCTGAAAATAGACCTGCCATTCAATTCTATAATTCCTCTACTAGCTAAATACCCAGAAGATCAAAAATCACATTATAACAAAGATATTTGTACCAGAATATTTATTGCAGCCCTATTCACAATTGCTAAGTCATGGAAAAAACCCAAGTGCCCATTGATCCATGAATGGATTAATAAATTGTGGTATATGTACAGCATGGAATATTATGCAGCCTTAAAGAAAAATGGAGACTTTACCTCCTTTGTGTTTACATGGATGGAGCTGGAACATATTCTTCTTA
>CAUYPK010027217.1:0-14299 GCA_963574355.1 Loris lydekkerianus
TCTTTGAGATATTAAAAGTGCTCTGGAATGAGCTAGTGGTGGTGGATGCACCACCATGAGTGTGCTAAGTGGATACTTTAAAGATGAATTTGAGCACAGAAAGTATTCACAACAATGGGAATACTCTGTACAATAATATAATGGTGGCTATAGCCACCGTTACACATTTGTCCAAACCAGGCGTCCTCAAACTTTTTAAACAGGGGGCCAATTCACTGTCCCTCAGACCACTGGAGGGCCGGACTATAGTTTAAAAAAATATATATGAACAAATTCCTATGCACACTGCACACATCTTATTTTGAAGTAAAAAAACAAACGGGAACAAATACAATTCCTACCGCTTCATGTGGCCCGTGGGCCACAGTTTGAGGACACCTGGTCCAAACCCTCAGAATATACAATAAAAGTGAACCCTAATGTGAAGTGTGGACTCTGTGTGATTCTGATGTGTCAATCTAGTTCCTTGATGGTTTTATATACAATTTGAAATACAACAAACTGGTTAACATAGCCTTCACCACACTTTCTTAATTATTGTGCTAAGACATTTATACTCTACTTTTGAGTGATAAAATATCCCACTCTGGGGCACCTATTGGTAATTGGGGTGCTATGCATGTCTGGGGGCAAAAGGCATGTGGGAAATCCCAGTACCTTCCACTCAATTTTATTATAAACCGAAAACTGCTCTAAAAACATAAAGCCACCTTAAAAAGTAGTGGATATATGGTATATAGATAATAGCTCTGTAGTTATTTTTTAAAAGCACACACACATAATGTGCTGGTGTGTAACTGACTCCAATACCCACACTTTGTCCCTACACGAGGCTGCCTTCATTAGGCAGCAGGGTCTCTGTGGGGGGTACCCAAGTCTCCTCATCTGTGAGCTAGGAAACTACAGGGAACAAATACCCCCTACTAATTCCTACACGATTCATCCAGAAGGTCTCATTCAAACGGTCTATGAACCAAATGTATGGTGCCCCACGATCATATTAATGTACACACCTATGATTTAATTAAAAAAAAAAAAGAAATGTCAGAGTACTCTTACTAAAAAGTATTCTAGAAATGACTACTTCCATACTGAATTTCTTTGGGCTTTGGGCCCAGAACTAATAACAAGGCACCTTCAGCAAAGTTTTTGGGGGGACTTATACAGTTGGTGCCCACTACAGCTGTTGTGGTGCGTGTATATGTATTTTTTTCTTTTCATTTTTTATTATATCATAGCTGTGTACATTAATGCAATCACAGGGTACAATGTTTTGGTTTTATATACAATTTGAAATACAACAAAGTGGTTAACATAGCCTTCACCGCACTTTCTTTTTTTTTTTTTTTTTTTTTTTAAATTAAATAACCGCTGTGTCCATTGATATGACCATGGGGCATCACACACTAGTTTCACAGACCGGTTGACACATTTACATCACACTGCTTAACATAGCCTTCCTGGCAATTTCACAGCACTTTCTTAATTATTGTGCTAAGACATTTATACTCTACTTTTAAGTGATAAAATTGTGCCTTGTCCTAACTCATCCCTGATTGCCTCTTGCCAGGGCCAAAAGAGCACAAAGCTTGTTTCTCACTTAAAAAAAAAAAAAAAAAATGCATCACAAACTTTATCCAGCTTCCGGCTCACCCACCTGGCCTAGCCAGCTTCCCCAACTTGGGGGATCTAGGCTCTATAAAGAGCATGTAGATTCTACACAAGGCTCACCTATTAGAGGAATGGAAGAAAGTGTTTGCTGAGCACTTAGAGGAGTTCTATAAAAATACAGGATCTCTCATGGATCTTTCTGCAGAATTTGCCATAGGAAGGTGACACGACATCTATGTAAATGAACTAGCTGCTATTAAGTAAGTGTTTACTTTTTAACCTTCGGTTAGTTCTGCTTCACCCCAAAGTTCTCCAGCAGCCAAGACACCACCCTGCCCTCACTCACATCTCCTCACTCCACCCAAACTCAACCCTGGGATATTTAACAGCCTCTTTTCTGACCCCCCACCCTTCCTGGCTCAGCCTTTCTTATAACACAGAGGGTGCCAAAAAATGTATACATGCTTTAAGAAAGGAAAAAAACTGCATTAAAGTTGTGATACCTGAGTCACGTTCAACTCCGGCAATTACAAGACATACGCGATAACGGATGTTATTGGTATATACTGAGTGTTGCAATTTTAATACAGATTTTTCCTTTCTTAAAATGTGTACCTTTTCTGGTACCTTCTGTACATTCCTCATTTAATCTATATGAAAGCTTTCTGATATGCATATTATTACACTTATATTTTACTAAGGCTCAGGGTAGTAATATAATAATAAAGTGATTTGCCAAAGGTTACACAGTTAATAATAGGAGGCAGGGAGATGTAATTCATCACTGTTTGATGAGTGTGGTGCAACCCTACCTCGTTCTTACTGTCTCTTTTAGCCCACATTCCTCATTTTATGGTACAGGGTAACTGATGTTGGTTGAGATTTTCCCAGACTTTAAAATCCACCGGGAAGCCCTATCCACGCCCCACATGGAGTGGGATGGATGTAAACCCCATAATCACCTTCCATGTACCTATTGACAGAAAGTAGCACATTACAAGAGAACTGGCAACTGCACTTCTTTTGGGTGGACACAAACGTGATGAAGATCTGTTAAAATTATTGGAAAATACAAAGTAATCTCTAGCCAGATGTTAAAGGGAGGGACTTCTGAGTCCTGACTAAACAGCACTTGAAACAGTACCTGGGTTAGCAGATAAACCAGACTTTATAGCACTAAGCTTCATAATTTCCATCAAGTACTTTTTGTCGTCCTTATGTGGACTCTGGTAGAGGGAGGTTGAATTTCTCCTTCACTTTGCAAAGCAAAGTTAGGGGTTGTGTCAACTCAATTTCTGTGGAAGTGGTATGGATCAAACCTTCTGACCCTCCTTTCCCAAACCCTTCCACTCCAAAGGATGACTTTCTAAACTGGTTGTCCAGAGTGGCAGAAACTCACTGGGCTGTCTCAAAGGGTCTCAAAGTAGAAAGTAGAAACCAGCCCCCACCCCTACAGGGACCTTAGAGCAGAGGTTCTTAATGGGAAGGAGGAATTTGTCCCCAGGTGAACATTTGGTAATGACAGGAGACATTTAGGTTGTCTTAACTTAAGGCAGGGGGTGAATGTTCTTCTAGTGGGTAGAAGTCAGGGCTGTTTCTAAACATGCTACTATGCATAGAAAAGCCTCCCACAACAAAGAATTGTCCATCCCAAATTCAGCAGTGCTGAGACTGAGAATGGGCCCGGCGTTGGCTCTTCTTCCAGTCTCTGCCTAGGTCACACATTATTTCCCACGTGGAACCAGAATCATCAGCCTTCCTGTCTTCATTTCACCTTCTCCCTTGACAGTCATGGACCAGGAAACCTGGACCATCAAGCATTGGACCAGCAAGCCAGCTCCTGTTTAGTATCTGTAGAAAAATGGCCTGTCATTTGGCAAGACTGACACCATCTGGAAAGGACGACTCATCTTTGGCACCTGTATACCAAGGCGTTCTGCAGCAAGGTCTTTACACAGTGCTAAATGTTAAATATCTTTAAACCATTTATCTCTGTAGCAGAGAGAATCCTTCATACAGATGCTTCTCTAAACTCCCCAGTAGTCACAAATTTTAGCCAGGAGGTCTGAGATGTCATCAGCCACACGTGTCTTTACCCTGCTTAAAGCTTACTATGTAAAGGATACTTTCTGGCAGGTGGCTCTACTGTCTCACGGCTGCCTGAGGCATCACATCTGCTCATAAGTCCCCGTTTAATACTTTCTTGCTGAGAAACTGGACCTGTCAGCCTCTTTCTTTAGCCTGTCACTGCCTTGGCCTTTGGGGGTGAGTTTGCACATAGCAGCTCACCCTGTAACAGTATCCAAGAGAATTGTGCCTATCTATTCAATTTCACTTTAGTACTATTAATAGCTTGTGCATATGAACTTGAATTGCAACCATAACACCCCTCTCCATGCTGAAGGCAAAACAAGGAGAGGTTCAGGAGACAGAAACATAGCTTTCCCAAAGCCCTACACTCAAACCCCTGCTCATCTCAGGAGTCCTTCCTTTCATGGTACATAGATTTCTGCCCAAGACTTTGTTTCTCATTCAGTTTTTTGGTTTCTATACAGTTCTCTTAACTTAGGAAGCCAGAGAATAATAGGGAAGGCAGCAGGATGTAGGGTCACCATTGGACACAGAACTCCAAAACGCTAGCCTCGCAATTAAGTTTGTCTTTCCAGCAAACCCATCACCTATGAAACTGGGAATTGGGTGTCAGAGGAAATGGGGCAGAGATATTTCATTTGCACTGAAAACTCCAGATCATCCCAAACCAACGGCTGCAACGTATTTTTCAGGAGGAACAGATGGGTGCCTGCGAGCTCAGGGGCCTCAGACACTCAGGGGAGAAAGATGTTTTAGCCCGACCTCCTGAGGGAGTCCATCTGGTCCAGGCCATAACGACTTACCCCATGAAGAGGCGAGATGAGGCCTGGTGATGTCTGCAGCTCTGAGAGGGTGGGCTTGTGTAAGGTTGAAATTCTCACTCGCTACCAGTCAGTTTAGGTCTCCATGGCGACCAATAGGCCATCTCTGGGAAAGAAGAAAGAGAAGGCAGCTCTATCTGAGGTAGCCCCTCCATCAATCTGATCCACCCTTCATGGCTGAAGAAAGAGGCAGGCGTACAATCCACATGTGCTTGGCCCAGCTCCAGCATAATGAAAAGTTGGTGATTCCAGGTCCTCTGAGTTCAGAGTAAAAGATCAACACATCCCAGGGCAACTCTCAGTGGGCATCTGACTCCCACAAGCTGGTTGGTATTATTTTTCACAGCATGACTTTCCAGGCTACAAGTCATTAAACTCCCCAAATCCCTAATTCCTTAGCCCTGCAAAACGTCAGCTAATATTGCAATGCAATCTTTCTCTGAAATCCAAAGCTCTCTGGGGTGGTATATATTCACAGGTGAAAACAAGAAGAGCAGCATATCTCACAGGAAAGTTCAGAAAGGTAACAGGGTGAAGGTGTAGCATTTGGTCTTAGGATCCATTGACATACTTACAACCTATCAAGTTCCCCAAACAGCTGTTGCTTATGTGGATTATGTCTGTTGATATCACTATTTTAGAAATTCAAACCGATACAATTTTTAAATACCTATTTGTCAATGTATTTAAAATAAAAACAGTAACTCCATGTTGTGTTAGCATAAATATCATAGTTGTGTTTAAAAATAGCCATAGTTTCCAAAACAAAACAAAAAAACAACTTAGCAAGATGATTCACATTGTTTAATATTTTTTGCAAATTCTTGTAATGTCTAATTTAATAGAAGACTGCTAGAGTCTCACATCTACTCTTGAATTTACTCTGTTATAAGGTATTATTCTGGTTGAAGTATAGAAAGAAAATCCAGTCTCACACAGATAGGGAAGTAGAAAAGGGAAAAATATTTTAATAGCTTTTTCAGATAGTTGTGGGTGGTCTTCTTTGATACTACACCAAAACTCAACAAGGAGTATTTTTAAAAGATTAGTTGTAATGCAGAATCTGAAACAATATCAATATATTTTGTTATACATTAGTTAAAATTCATTGTTCCACCTGGAACCTGGAGTGGATTGGTTACCCATGCATGATGCATTGACCATTTGGTTTATACGGACTCCCTGAGTTATACAGATATTTTCAAGTCATTTCATTTATACAATATTTTAAAAATTGCTAATACCACAAATCTAATCCCAAATATATTCAAATACTGAGAAGTTATTGAGCTCTGAGTTACAGATATAAATTTTCCAAAATTCTAATTTCACCTGAAAGCTTGACATTTAGCATCAGCAACAAATGATGTCAGGTGACTGCCAAAAACCTAAGTCTGAATAATTATGATGTGTCTGTCAGTTGTGCTTCCAAATAAAAATTGTGTTCCATGGAACAGTGGCTACTTCCACTCACAACTCAATCAACCACAGGAGTGTTTCCCTCTGAGTCAATCACTGTACTCCACCAGGTAGCAGAAGTGCTTTCTGGGTACTTCCCATTTTACCACACAAACTATTGAAAGTTGTAAATTTAGGCCAGGTGCAGTGACTCACACTGTAATCCTAGCACTCTGGGAAGCCGAGGAGGGTGGATCACTTGAGCTCATGAGTTCATGACCTGAACAAGAGTGAGACCACCATCTCTAAAAAATAGCCAGGCATTGTGGCAGATGCCTGTAGTCCCAGCTACTGAGGAGGCTGAGGCAAGAGGATTTCTTCAGCCCAGGAGTCTGAAGTTGCTGTGAGCTATGATGCCATAGCACTCTACAGGGGAGCAGGAAAGTGAGACTCTGTCTCAAAAAAAAAAAATAATAATAGTGTAAACTCAAGGGTTGAGATTTGATGAAATGAATCAGGTCTACTGCTTTGTCAAAGACTCTTAAGAGAAGCGGGCTTTGCTTATTTTCTTTTTTTCAAAATCTAACTTTTTAAAATTTCAGATTAGAGGGTATATTTTGATAACATACTTTGTTTTTATACATATTGACTCAGTTAGAAGTGTGCCTTTCATCCAGATAGTATGCACTGTACCCAATAGTTGTGAATTTACCCATCCCCACCTCCCCCCTCAGCTGGATTTTCATTATTTACTTTCATATGTGTACTTAAGTATTAATTAGTTGCAACGTGGTATTAAGTACGTGTATTTGTTCCCCCACTCTTGTGATGTTTCACTTAGAACAGCAGTTCTCAACCTGTGGGTTGCGACCCACAGGAACTGTATTAAAGGGTTGCAACATTAGGAAGGTTGAGAACCACGGACTCAGAAGAATGGTTTCAAGTTC
Source organism: Loris lydekkerianus (assembly GCA_963574355.1). Lineage (NCBI taxonomy): Eukaryota > Metazoa > Chordata > Mammalia > Primates > Lorisidae > Loris > Loris lydekkerianus. The sequence continues at coordinate 6,869 of CAUYPK010027217.1, forward strand.
TATCCAGAGTGTCACAAAAGATACTATCCTGTTTTCACGAAAATAAGACAGTGTCTTATATTAATTTTTGCTCCCAATAATGCGCTAGGTCTTATTTTCAGGGGATGTCTTATTTTTCCATGAAGAAGAATACAGTACACATTTATTGTTTGCCACGACCCATCCACTCTGATCCTCCTGTTCTTCTACACACATCTGCGAAAAGTCTCTTCCTCTCTCCCGCCCCGCGCTCACTGCTCACTCCAACCTTGTCTCCACACACAGCAGTGACGTCAGAACTCCCCGTAATGTCACTGGTTACTAGAAGTCAGTCGGGGTGGCCCTAGCAACCAGTTTATGGTAAATTAATTTTTATTCTGAGACAGCCTGGGGGGGCCTTATTTTTGGGGGATGCCTTATATTTCACCCAGAAGGAAACCTGTAAGTAGGTCTTATTTTCTGAGGATGTCTTATTTTCGAGGAAACATGGTAGATTGCCTTTTTTTATGGCTCAGTAGCATTCCATGATATGCATATACCACATTTTATTAATCCATTCATGTATTGATGGGCACTTGGGTTGTTTCCATAGCTTTGTAATTGTGATTTGTGCTTCTATAAACATTCAAGTGCAGATATCCTTTTTATAAAATGACCTCTCTTCCTTTGGGTATGTACCCAATAGTGGGATTACTGGGTCAAATGGTAGAGCTACTTTAAGTTCTTTGAGGTATCTGTGTACAATTTTCCGAGGCTGTACTAGTTTGCAGTCTCACCAATGTTATATTAGTATCCCTTTCCTTCTGCATCCATACCAGCATCTATTGTTTTGGGACTTTTTCATATAAGCCATTCTCATGGTTTTGATTTTTATTTTCCTAATAACTAGAGATGTGCATTTTTTTATAAGTTTGTCGGCCATTAGTATATTTCCGTTTAAAACGTTGCTATTCATGTCTTTTGCCCACTTTTTAACGGGGTTGTTTGGTTGTTTCTTACTGATTTGCCTGAGTTCTTTGTAGATTCTGGTTATCAGTCTTTTGTTAGATAAGAGCACAGGAATCTTTTCTCTCATTCTGTGGATTGTCTGTTTGCTCTTTTGATTGTGTCCCTGGATATGCAGAAACTTTTTAATTTAATCAAGTCCCATATATTTATTTTTGTTATGGCTGTGACTGTTTGTGAGGTCTTCTTCATGAATTTTTTGCCTAGGCAAGTATCTGTGTTTTTCCAATATCTCTTCTATAATTCTTACTTTCATGCCTCAGGTTTAAGTCTTTTATCCATTGTGAGTCGATTATTATGAGTGGTGAGAGATGTAGATCCTGTTTCAGTCTTTTACATGTGGCCAGTTTCCCCAATGCTACTGAATAGGGATTTTTTTATTACAAACACATGGTAATAAGGTAGAAGAATATAAGGACAACTCATGCAAGTTGATGACCCTGCTTTGATTCCTGCAAAGGCACCAGCAGTAATCTACCTGTGCTTCTACACTATTGGGGCAACTGCCAAAACATGGGACAAAAAAAGGTGATTTTGCTACTATTAACAAAATAGTTTTGACCTCAAAGACTCCATGAAAGAGCCTTGGGACCTCCTGAAGCTCTTGGATCACACTCAAAGGGTCATCAATCCAGGGAACTATGAGGTCCTAGGAAGCTTTGCTCTTTGCTGTCTGCCTGAGACAAGGCGCTTATCTAGGCTTGTAAAGGCTTAAGATGGACAGTCTGCTAGACTTCCCATTGCTGTAATAATCTATATTTTTGTTTCAGGAAAAGTTTATTGTAAAAATGAAAGCAGTGTAGACATATATGACATTGATAGTAAAATTAATCTATGATCCCAGTTAAGACTTTGGATTTTTTTTTTTTTTTTTTTTTTTTTTTTAAGACAGAGTCTCACTCTGCTGCCCAAGCCAGATGCAATAGCATTAACCTAGCTCATATCAACCTCAAACCCCTTGGTCCCAGTGATCCTCCTACCTCAGCCTCTTAAGGAGCTGGGACCACAGATGCCTGCCATGATACCTGGCTAATTTTTCTATTTTTAGCAGAGATAGGGTCTTACTCTTGCTCAGGCTGATCTTGAATTCCAGAGCTCAAGTGATCCTCCTACTTCAACTTTCAGAGGGCTAGGATTACAGGTGTGAGCCCCCACTCCTAGCCAATACTTTGGATTTTGATATAATTTTCTCAAATTATTTTCCATGTACAAGTAGATAGGTAGATGGACATAGAATTTTGTTTTATACATAGTACATATAAAACATATATATAGTATATACATATTTTTAATAAAACATGGCTCAGGCTATGTGCGCAGACCATTGTTTTACTGCTATCGTTCCATAGAACATCTTAAAGCCAGTTTGTGACAATACATGTGATACTACCTCTTTATCACTTGATGGACACAGAAAAGAATTCCACATGGGGCAGAGACTCAGACACACCTCAGTCCTCCCCCAAAGGCAGGAGGGTGTTTCCCCCTTGTTTTTCTGTGGGAAGCAGCAAGGAAGTAGCACCAAGACCCTGACAGGCAGCTCAGAGAATGCCTATTGTATCAGCATCTCTGTCCTTTCCTCCCTACAGACTGGAAGCCAGTCTGTTAGGCTGTATTTGTCTCCTATTGGTGGGGTAAAGAATAACCACAAACTTTGTGGCTTACAACCCCACAGATATATTCCTTACGGTTCTGGAAGCCAGAAGTCTAAATCTAGTCTCAGAAGGCAGAGGTCAGGGTGTCCACAGGATTTCAATCTTCCTGAAGCCTTTGGGACAAAATCTATTTCCTTCCTTTCTCCAGGGTCTAGGGGCCTGTCACATTCCTTGACTTGGGGATCCCTTCTTTCATCTTCAAACTGGGTCCAACCTCTGACTCCATAATCACATCTTCTTTTTTTCTGATTCTCCCATCTTCCTCTTACAAAGACCATTATAAGCAGATCCACCTGAATAACTCAGGATACTCTCCCATCTAAAATGCTAAATTGAATTCTTTATAAAAAGTCTCTTTTGCCATGTAAGGTAGTACATTCAGTTTGAGGGATTAAGCTGTGGACATCTTTTGGAGCCATTATTCTTTCCCCAAGATTCTTCTGGGAGACCCACAAAGCCGGTGTTCAGGAACCACAGACAGAGAGTCCTTGGGGCCAAAGACAATCCAGTGAACAGGAACCAGGGTGTCAGGAAGCTCCAAGCAAATTATAGAGGCTGCCTGGTGTCCACATCCCCGAGTCACAGCCTCTAATTCCTATTTGCAGCTCAAAAGATCACTGAGATTTCACCTCCTCTAGAATGTCACCCTTACCCAGGCCTCCTCTCACCTTGTCTATGCCCACAGCCCGTTCTGTGCTTCCCTACTAGGCCTCTAGGCTCGGCTGTCAATACTGGAGCTCAGATCTTGGTTCTGTGTTTACTAACTGTGATCATGGGCAACTAATTGAACCTCTTTGAAGCTGAGATTCCTTAGTTTATGAAATAATGATAATCATACTTCCCTCATAAGGACATAGTGAGAATTAAATAAGAAAACATAGGTAAAAATTTGCACGATGTTGAGTACTTCATAGGTACTCTATGCGTGCACCGACTACCACTACATTATAAAGGAACCATCAACCCTATGTTAGTTTATTTGTTTACTTTTCCAATTTTCAATTCCAAGTTCCTTGAGGAAAAGGAGCTGATCAGTGGGTTTCGTTTCTGTGCCTACTGCAGATGATATTAAAGACTGGGCCCACGTATTGAGGCCTCAAGCCTCTGCCCTGCAGTCTGCTGGTCACCGTTCTTGGTACTGGTGATAAAGTGGACCAATTTTTGCCCTCTAGCTGCTGAAAGGAATGTTTGAGATGCAACCTGAGCATTGCTGGAATAGATACATGTGAGAGTTGCATTAGAATCCCAGAAGAGAAGAAAATATCTGCCTTCTTTGGGCAGGAGGCAGGAGGCAAGAGGGGGTGCCCAAGAAGGTTTCACAGATGAGGTGATGCTGAAGGTGAGTTTTGTTGCATGAAAATGTGTTGGCAGCACAGAAGGAGGAGGAGAGAGGAAACAGCAGCTATGTAGACATCATGGTAACAGAGATAGCTTGGCAACCACTGGGCAAGTGTGGTTGACATGTTTTAAGATAGCTGTAAGGGGGGAATGTCGGGAGGATGGAGGTAAGAGATAAAGTGGAAGGAGAGTGAGGAGTCATATAACTGAAGGTCACAGTGTACCATCCTAAGGGGCTGGGCTTTGTACTCAGAGCCATGAGGGGCCACAGGAAGCTTTCCCACAGGCCACTCAGGAGAAATGAGTTGTTCTTTTGAGAATTCTCCCTGTGGCCACAATGTGGCGACAGCTTGAAGGGAAGCAGGATAGAGCATAAAGAGGAAAACCAATGCGGTAGGAACTCACTGCATTCGTCTGGATGAGAAGAGATGAGGTTTGAAGTAGGGCAAGGGGCGTGGGGTGGAGGGAAAGCTTGGGAGAGTTGTTTGGGGGGGGTGACTGTGTTACGAATCCTGCATCCACACCTCAACACCCTCACCAGACCAGTCATTAGAGCCATAAGTTACAAATTAATCTTAAAAAGAAAAAAAAAAAAAAAAACAGCAAGAAAAGAAAGTGTTGCACGTGAATTCTTCTCTGCCCTCTGTGTATTTGATGACTCTGGCTTTCCTCTGCAAAAGTCAATGAAACAATTAAATCTCTGCCCATTTTTCCTCATCCTGATCTCAAACAGTGTTAAAAAGGCTTGCACTACACTTTTCCCACCCAGGCTTGTTAATAATTCATGCACCTGCCTTCTTCGGTTCGTTTCTCTTTGCTGCTTAAACCAGCTGGAAATGGGGAGATGTCTTTTGGCTTTCTGAGTGCCCCATCCTTGCAAACATTCAAATAGTCATGTCTTAAATGCCATGATTTGAGACTGGTGAATTTTTCTTTGTCTTCCACCAAAACCCCAATAAGGGATTTTAGAAAAAAAAATGATCTTTGCTAATTTTGTCAATTCACTTTCTGACAAATTCTGGATCCCAGGGTCATTACGGCTAAGCTAGAGACGAGAAGTCTACTGCCACTGGGAGTGGGCCCAGCCTCAGCCTCAGCCTCACCCTGGACTAGAGGGTCTCAGTCTTAGTGCTACTGACACTTGGGACCAGAAATTTCTTCACGGCGGGGCCTAGCCTGTGCCTCCCAGGTTGATTAGCAGCATCCCTGGCTCCTGCCCACAAGACTTAAGGAACAACCCTGCTCATCAGGCAATTAAAATATTTTAAAATATCTCTGGGCATCATCAAAGGGCTCCTGGGACCAAAACATCCTTGATACTATAAACGCTCCAGCTCTATTGAAGAGCTAATGGGTCAGAATCAGCATTTGAACAAGACCCAGGTGATTATAGCACATTCAAGAGTGACAGGTGCTGGGCTAGAGGGATGGTTCCCAAATGTGGCTACACATTAGAATCACTTCAAAATATCTAAGAAAATTCTAGTGTCTGGGCCACCCCCCAGAGATTCTGGTGGGCTTGGTGTAGGTGTGACCTGCATGCTGAGATTTGTAACACCTCCTCAGGTGCTTCTGACATGGAAAAACTTAAACCACCACTCCTCACATCATTTAGCCCTAATTCTCACATTTTGCAGATGAGGAAACCGAGATACACTGGCCTCCAGGAACTTCTCTATCTGGAAATGAGTACAGCCAAGATTCATACCTCAACTTCCATCATGAACTGTCCTAATTAAGGTTCTACTAATCCTTCCCAGTACCTCCAACAATTGTGACTATCACTTTTTTTTTTTTTTTTTGTCTTCTTCCTAATTAGATGGAAAGGGCTCCGAGGGCTGACATCCATCTGGCTCATCCTTACAAGTCCGTCTTGCACATAGCAGACAAGCAACATCAGAGCAGGTGAGCAGATGGATGAAACAGACCCAGGATAAAGAACTGAACTTCTACCTGTCAGGGGCCAAACTCCACACCAATACCCAAGACTGAGAAACTCAGATAATAATTAGAGGGGTTCCATGCATGTCTTAGTGCAGACAGACACTCTTCCTGCCTGCTCACTGGCCAGCCTGCCAGGCTTGGTGGCTGCCAGCTTCAGTATGGAGGGCAGAAGGATGAGGCCCAGGTCCAGGCAGCAGCCAGAGCATCGGCGTCTCCAAGAAGAGCCTCTACCGTGCAGGGACAGTGCACCCGCAGGCCCCCTCCGTGTCTGCCATCCTCCTGTGGGGCGGGACCCACCACCTCTCTTTATAGATAAGGAGGCCAATGTTCGGAGCAGGAGTGAACTCCTAGTTCACAAGCATTAGGGGAGCTAGAATTCAAAAGGACTCCAATCCCAGTCCTACCAATAACCCAGCACAGAGGTGACTCTCCCTAGGTGCCCAGGCTCCTTTCTCACTTTCCAGCCTCCTTTCACACTTTCCCTCCCCTTCCTCACTCCTTCTCACCCAATAGATCTCTCCATCTCCTCCAGCCACACTGACCTCTTCCTACTTTCCCACACGTGCCACATCCCCACTTGCCTCTGGGTCTCTGTGCGTACTTTTTCAGTGGTCTATGAAACTCTCCTGTGACTCATACTCCAACTCCCCCAGGAAGCCTTCCCAGTCCACTCCCTACCTGGAAGATGCCTCTGTTTCCCACTGCCACAGCACACTGATTCCTTCCTTTGCCCTCATAACACTGTATGATGACAATTTCTTATTAGTCCACGCTATGACATGACTAGCTTTGGGAGAGTGGCAGCTATGCTCTTCACCTTGGCACAGGATAAATAAACAAGTGTTCGAAGAATGAATAAGTTGAACACTATTCATAGCGCCCTGGCCAAGACTTGGGCTTATGCGTTGCCTTTTGGCCATATCTAAGATTAGAATTAATAAGAGGAATGAGGAGGGATGTGGGGAGGGAAAGAACTTGCTTTTGCTTGGATATTCGGAAAGTTACATCATTTGTCAAGTGATCACAAAAGAATCAGTTATTGGATTCCTGCCTCCCTGGGGACCTCACCCCTCCTCAGGCCTCTGGGATACAACCGGACTATCAAAGGAAAGGAGACGCCGTCCAACAGCAACCAAATCCATGACCATGTGAGGATCAAGTTCACTGCAGAGAGTTAAGAGCCTGGGTCAGCCATGCTAAAGGCCAGCAAACACCTGGCCCCCATGGGAAAGGGATGCCCCCCCCAAGCCTGGCATTTTGCCTAGGGATTAAAGGCTTTCTAGGACATCCAAATGCAAATATTTGCATGATTAAAACTTAGCAAACCCCATATTCTTGTCCTATAGTTGGGTTATAGCCTTCATATGAAAGCTATAAATTAGCTTCATAGTAGGGCTGAGAACATTGGATACTTTTTCTTCCATTCTTGAGATACTTTGCTAAGAAGAATATGTTCCAGCTCCATCCATGTAAACATGAAAGAGGTAAAGTCTCCATCTTTCTTTAAGGC